>MU006007.1:0-21551 GCA_010093745.1 Piedraia hortae CBS 480.64
CATACAAATCTCTACGGAAAACTAGTTGACGCGTGAAGTCGAGAGCCGAGCGACGGTTACTAATAATGCGCGTAATATACCGCATATTCACAACAGAAATGCCAAATGTCACCGGCCCGAGCCGACCCACGATCGGCATGGAGAAGGTTTTGAGGCTGCTAAATGGTGGAATTGTAACCTCCAAATTGTCACAGCTATGCCGACTCTTCCAAGAGTAGTTCGATCAAGGGGGAATTTACGGTTTTTCTGCGCAAGTAAGAAGACGTTCGCATGCAGAATCGGTCAGCAGCAGCGATGGGCGCATAACCCGGGGTCGAACACCCCCGAAGACCATGGCAATGGTCAACCAAAAGATACAAACTCCCAACAACAACTTAGCCGGACCACGCAGCTAGCCAATACCCTCGCTGCAAGTGACACCTCCGATCTCGTCACCCAAGTCCGCATCCCCGACGATCCCGAAGGGATCCTCCATCCCAACCACCCAGCATGGTCCCTACTCTCTAACAGCAGCCTGGTGATAACCCGGCAACTCGAAATGATGAACGTGATGCTCGGCTTCGAGCAAGCAAACCGGTACACCGTCATGAACGGCCACGGCCAAACAATCGGCTACATCGCAGAACAAGACCACGGGATCGGAACAGCAGTATCAAGACAATTCTTCCGCACTCACCGCAGTTTCACAACACACATCTTCGATGCCCAGGAAAGGGAAGTGTTACGGATACATCGTCCGTTTGCGTACATCAATAGTCGGATAAGGATCTATGACCCTGTGCCTGTGGGTGGATACGGGGAGATGGAGTCTAGTGTTGCGTTGCAGGGTACTTCAACTTCGTCGGTGATTGATCGGGATGCGGTGGCGAGGGTTTCGCCACTGAGGTTGGAAGAAATGAGGATTATTGGGGAGACGCAGCAGCAGTGGGCTCCGCTTAGGAGGAAGTATAATTTGTTTTCGTGCAGGCCGCAGCAGGCGCTTCGGTTGGAAGGGGGTGACGTGTCGCAGTCAGATACGACTGCTGTGACGGAGGCGAATGTCCCTGAACAGGCTGTGAAAGGTGGAATGACACAGTTTGCATACGTGGATGAGCCTTTTCTGTCTTTTGATTTCAGCCTGCGGGCGGAAGGAGGGCAGCTGGTCGGCAGTGTGAATCGCAATTTTGTCGGCTTTGCGAGGGAGTTGTTCACGGATACGGGGGTTTATGTTCTGCGAATGGACTCTGCGGGCCACGGGGAGGAGGAACCAACGGCTATGACGTTGGATCAGAGAGCTGTTACGCTCGCTACGGCTGTAAGTATTGACTTTGACTACTTTTCCCGTCATTCGGGTCATGCTAGTGGTGGGTTTATGCCCTTTTTCTGGCCCATGGGTGGCGGAGCGGCGGAAGGTGCTGCGGGAGGTGCCGCAGCTGGGGAAGCTGCTGGTGCTGCTGGTGCCGCAGGGGTAGGAGAGGCTGCTGGCGCTGCTGGTGCTCTGGAAGGTGCAGCGGGGACTGTTGGTCGGGCGGAAGCCGGTGCTGTAGGTGCTGGGACAATGGCTGGATACGAAGCCATGAGACGGTCACAGAATGAGCAACAACCGCCAGACGATGCTAGCCCTACTAATAATGATCAAGTGTTTGACCAGGATAATCAGGGCTGGGGGGAGCAGCAGCAGCAAGAGGATGTTTGGGAAGAAGATCCCTGGAGCGAAGGTGGGGGAAATGACGGCGACGGTGAGGGAAGCTGGTGGGATTCGTTCTTTTAGTCAGTATCACGATGAGGTTTAGAGACATATGTACACTGCTGAAAAATAAACGGGATTGACAGTGGACGTCGAATTTAGCTTGATGCGTGACATGCGTCCGTGAACGCCACAGTGGAGCACGTTGACTGAAAACATTACCAAAACACCAACAGTCCGGTCTTAGCAGCTATAATGCCCATCAACTCGGTGGCATCGAAACGACTATTTCAAGAGTACAAGCAGCTCACCAATAGCCCACCGGATGGCATCACGGCTGGTCCTGTCAATGAGGATGACATTTTTGTATGGGAAGCCCTGATTCAAGGCCCCGAAGGCACACCATACGAAGGCGGGATATTCCCAGCAGAGCTCAAATTTCCAAAGGACTACCCGCTAATGCCACCGACTATGAAATTTACCTGCGACATATGGCATCCGAATGGTACCCAAGCTAAGCAGTCACTACGATTGAGATGCTGATTGTGGCAGTATATCCCAATGGTGAAGTGTGCATTTCCATCCTTCACGCACCCGGAGACGATCCAAACCATTATGAATCGGCCTCTGAGCGTTGGAGCCCCATTCAGAGCGTGGAGAAGATATTGATTTCAGTCATGAGCATGATTGCCGAGCCCAATGACGAGAGCCCTGCCAACGTGGACGCGGCCCGTATGTGGAGGGAACAACGGCGTGAATATGACGCAAAGGTGCGGGAAGAGGTGAGAAGAAACCTAGGGCTGTAGGGTTAGTCGAGTGTTTGCTACGGCGGGGCTGTGGAATTTGACCGCCCGCCCCGTGTGGGGAAATGCGCCCCTCCCCCCCCGCGCTGTTGACACTTTTGATACCAAGACAGGCAGTTGCCATGGGTCTTCTCAAACACCTTCGCAGCAGAACCAATCTGCGCAATGCCCACTCTCCCCCAGCTCCGACGTTCTACCAATACCAAGGTCGTGACTACACCAGGGAGCTTCCAGACAAAGTGTTGGAGGCCATATTCGCTTATGTTTGCCCCCACACTCAGGATTTCGGCTATGAGTCCTCTGAGCGGAGCCAGATCGGCGAGGGATGCATGCTGTGTGATTTGCGCGATCTTGCATCCTGCGCAAAACAGTGTAAGAAGTGGTATGCCATTGCGCAGCGTTTGCTCTACACGAGTGTGAGGATTGATGCCGTTCATTTCTGCGCCCTGGAAGAGGAGCTGGCCGAGAAAAGGAAAAAGTCTGTCAAGCACTTCCGCAAGAACAGTTCACTCGTCGAACCGGGCGAGGTTCCTGCTGCGCGCCTATCCCTTCTCTGTAGGACAGTGCGTGCGAACGATCAGCTGGCGCATCAAGTGTTGCTTCTCAAGCTCCCTTATATGACTAGAGAAACATGTAAGGGTGATCTGGCTCGCACAGTGGCTGCTTTGCCGAACCTGCGATATGTAGACCTGCCAGATGAGTTCTTTACAGGCGACCCAAACTGTCTACCGCTTCGGCAGGAGGTTCAAACAAATTGTCCGAATATAAGACGGATGAGCTACAAGAAAGGAAGTGAGGAGTATTTGCAAATGCTTGCTCGTCCGCACTGGAAGAGGCTGGAGGTTCTGGAGCTCCAAGGGCTCGCAGTCGAACCGTCAATCGTGCGTATAGTCCTTGCCAGCTTGGCAAATCTTCGATCACTTACCTTGTCAAATCTACCCTGGTTGGACGATGAGATATTTCGGGATGCCGGTCTTCCCGCTTTTCCTCCTTTGCAAGACCTCACGCTGAAAGTCACGCCCAACGTCACAGCTCAGGGCCTTGTGACTTATCTGGAAACATCACGGAATCGAGAGACGTTGGTACGTCTGTCACTCGAAGAAACTGGTGTTTTGGTTACGGAGCTGAACCAAGTTCTATGGGCAGCATCACAACTTCGACATCTCTCGGTTCAGGAGACGGTTTCCAAATCTCTTACCCTTACCATGTCCCAGCTTCCACCCCTAGCTTCTATCAGTCTCAAAACGCTGCATTACGAGATTACCAGTGCCGAAGACGTGCACAGCTTGCAAAAACCGGCAGAAAGCTACTACGCTTACCTCATATCCTCACTGCACCAAAATGCATTGCCAGGGCTACAGTCGGTCTTTGTCCGTGACCCAAATTTCGCCGAGCTTCTAGTGTTACCCGCACCTCCTGGCGAGAAAGCCAAGGCCGGTCCATCAGGAGGTATGGCCCAGACATTGGAAGTTTTCTCCAAGGGCATCGACGAGCTGGAATGGGTATTCTCCCTCATCAGGCCACCGCCTCCCTCTGGAAATAATGGGTCCACGATGAACCGTGGTTCGATGGCAGGCGGTCGACCGTTGTCAGCCTATTCAGCGTCACGTGGTCTCGGTCCTCAGTGGTCCCATGGCGGCTTCGGAGGTGAAGCTCGCAAGTCGGTCGTTGTTGGCAACGGATTTGGGGGTTTCCTTGCCGTGCCGCAGGAAGAAATGCCCCGTCCCAGGACGGCGGATAGCTCAAAGTCTGGAAGCTCTCGTCGTTCGCTCAGCACCAGCTTCTTGAAGCCGCCTACAGAAGGTTTTCATCATGAGAGGAGGCAGAGTAGACATGACCTTTGGCGGTGAGCCGGTTGTAATTGTAACGCCATTTCTCTTTTCGTTTGGTTGTTCTTGGGGTGGCACAGAACCGTAGTTCGTTAATGAAATACCCATATAAAACTTTCTGTGAGCCTTTTTGCCAAGTCTTGCCAAGTCCACTATGATAAAGACTCACAATGAACTGTTTTGGGACAAATTCGAAACTTCAGCCAAGCCGTATCTCCTACCACTTGCACTGCCCCTGGCGTCTCTTCTCCCATATAATATCTACTCCCAAAGAACAACACACCCATCCCCCCCTGCCGACGCCCAAATCTTCCCTTCCTCACACCACTTCACATCCGCCACAACGCTCTCCCTCCCCTTCCCCTCTTCCGTATGCCTTACCCTCCCCCTCCCCTCTCCCGTCACTACATCCCAAACAAAAACCTCGCCATCCTCCGCCCCTGCAATCACAACCTGATCCTGCATCCCAAACGTCGACCTCACCCTATACTTCTCATTCGTATACCCCCCACCCCCAAAAAAACGCTCACACCCCCCCGTCCCCCTACTCATCACCCTAACCCCCCCTCCAAGACACGAAACAAGATACCTCCCCCCGCTTTCATCAAGGCTAACACACATAACCCCCCCGGCAGGGTCAACCGTATCAATCACACACCTCCCTCCGCGTAGATCATAGATCCTCACCCTCCCATCAAGACTCCCCACCAGCACCTCCCTCTGCGCGGCAGCGAGACTCGTAACCCCATCTTTTGCATCCGCTAAGCTCGCAACCGGCCGCGTATCATGCGATTTCAAATCCCAGAACTTAGCCGTCCCATCTTGTGACCCCGATGCGGCGAGGGAGGCGGCTTCCCCACAGAAGAGTGTGGAGTTGATTGTGCCCGGGTGGGCGAGGATTCGACGGAGGGGGGATGCGGTCGCGACGTCGGTGAGTTGGAGGGCTTTGTCGGTTCCGGCGGAGAGGAGGAGGGTGTTTGAGGGGGAGATGGAGACGGTTAGGATTGCGGAATTGTGGGTTGGAAGGGTTTGGATTAGGGATTGGCGGAGTGTGTTGTAGAGACGTAGTTTGCCATCTTGGCTTCCAGTTAGGAGGTATTGGCCTGTTGAGGTGAAGGAGATGGTGTGGACTGCAGTAGGGTGATGGAGGCGGGTGAGGGGGGTTGTTGGGAAGGTGGTCATATTTGAGTGGTTGATGGATGGTTGGTGGATGGTTGGTGGATGGTTGAGAATGTGTACACTTTTACAGCTATGAATCAAACCCACAAGCGACAAGAAAGTAGTCTGCACGCGTACGCGCAACGTATTACAACCCCCACGTGTTTTCCATTAGCGGCGGCTGCCGCGTAAAGATGCCGCGCCTTGGAGACGCTCGACTTCGGCTTCGAGGGCCTTGATGGCCGCGTGGCTAGTTTCCAAATCGCGGTTGAGACGGTCGCGCTCGGCGATGAGCTTCTGCTCCCACTGGCGGAAACGCTGCTCCTCCACCTTGACTTGCTCAGTGAAGCGCTTGCGCAGCGCCTCTTCCTCTTCGCGGAATTTGGGATTGTCCAGCTTCCGCGGCCGTGCCTCGCCAAACTTCCGTGTTTCCATCTGCTGCGCACGGTACATTTCGTAATGGTTCTCCTCCGTCATATGGATGAGGTCCAGCATGTGAGTGCGGATGAGGATTGCGCGCAACTTCTTAAAGTCGCAGTGCTCTTCATTCTCCACTTCAGCAACACCCCAATCGTACTGACGACCCTTGACCGTGCGTCCGTCCACATTAACATCCGTTTCGGAGCCAATGACGGCAAAGGGCATCGACGAGATGAGCGTGCGAGCGTGCTGCAATCCGGCTTCATCATCTTCCTCGAGCGGGGGCCTGTAGACCTTGATGCCCTGAGCATCGATGACAGCATTGATCTGGCACAGTCAGCACGACGATCCAGCTACAACGACTTAGCCTACCTTTTGCTTGAAACGAGCGAGGTCATAAGGCGTAAGGGTATCAGCCTTGGCAATCACTGGGATCAGGTTGACACGAGTGGATAGACGCTTCATCACCTCAATGTCCAAGGGCTTGAGCGTATGGCCAGTGGGACGGATAAAGTAGAGACAGGCGTGCACGCGGAGGTCGATCTTGTCAGTCCGGCGTGGCTGCTGCTCCTGGAGCATGTAGCTTTCGTGCTGATCGTCCAAGAACTCGATAATGGGCTGCCACCCGTCGCGGTTGTCCACGTAATCACCGAACCCGGGCGTGTCAATGACCGTCAGACGCACCTTGAAGAAGCGCTCCTCGAGCTCCGCCTTGGTAATATCGATCTCGACTGTCTTTTGCGTCTGCCTGCTATGACGACGACGGTTGTCGGCGTAGCCTTTGATTGTGGTGGAGAAGAGCGTGTTCACAAACGTCGTCTTTCCAAGGCCGGACTCGCCAGCTACCATGATAGTAAAAGAAGCGCCGCGCTTGGCGACGATCTTGTGGCGTTGATTTGGGAGCTGGACGGGTCAGCAACGGATTGTGTCGGGAGATCCGGACTCACGTTGGCAATCCCAATGGGACCACCGAGCACTTCTCGACCTTCCATGTCTCCCATGCTCTTGCCCGACATATTGGGGTTCATCAGAGCTTCAGTAGACACGGGGCGTCGAAGGTGGAGGGCGTTTGGGAGAAGGTGAGGTTACCCTGTGCCAAGGATTAGCGGTTGGGGCCACCGTTAGCGCACGTTAGCGCACGTTAGCGTGGCGGCAGCTGCCGCGTTTTGTGGGGAAGTCGAAATTTTTGGCTGTATCAGCACATTCGGGCAACATTCTGCGATATATCATGACCATTTAATATGAAGACCGACTTCAAGTTTACAAATCTCCTCGGAACAGTCTACAGAACCGGAAATCTGGTATACACCCAGGACGGCACATGCCTGCTATCGCCTGTGGGGAATCGAGTGACTGTGTTCGATCTCATAAATAGCCGATCCCACACACTACCAGTTGCACACAGACAAAACGTATCTCGAATTGCGCTCCATCCCAATGGACAGCTGCTGTTGACGGTCGATGAAGGAGGATATGCCATTTTGAGTCACTTCCGGAGACGTATTGTGCTGTACAACTTCTCGCTTAAATCTCCGGTATCATCGCTCGTCTTCTCCCCATGCGGAGCTTACTTTGCTGTTGCCCTGGGCCGCAAGGTAGAAGTTTGGAAAACGCCGTCTACTCCTGGTTCACAGGTAGACGGCGAGGATGGTCTCGAATTTGCGCCATTTGTTCGTCATAGGACGTACGTTGGCCACCACGACACGGTGCAAAGCCTGGAATGGAGTCAAGACTCCAGATTCTTCCTTTCTGCGAGCAGAGATCTGACTGGTCGCATCTGGAGCCTCGATCCAGAAGAGGGTTTTACACCTACCGTTCTTGGAGGTCACCGAACGGCAGTCTATGCGGCCTGGTTCAGCCAAGACCAAGAAACCATTTACACTATTTCGAAAGATGGCGCCTTATTTCAATGGCGGTATACGCTACCGCCTGGTGCTGACGAGATGAGCGACGAAGATGAACGATGGAGAATTGTCGATCGACACTACTTTTTCCAAGATCAAGCCAAGGTAACCGCAGCTGCTTTCCATGCAGCATCCAACTTGCTCGTCACCGGCTTCTCCAATGGGCTGTTCATGCTGCATGAATTACCCAACTTTGGCGAAATTCACAAACTCTCCATCTCAGCATCGCATGTTGATGCAATCTCCATCAATCGAACAGGAGAATGGCTCGCATTTGGTTCATCTGCACTCGGCCAGTTGCTGGTCTGGGAATGGCAATCTGAATCATACATTCTCAAGCAGCAGGGTCATTTTGACTCGTTGAACACACTGACCTACAGCCCCAATGGAGACCGTATCATCACCTGTGCCGACGATGGCAAGGTCAAGGTGTGGGATCCATCGTCAGGCTTCTGTGTAGTCACTTTTACAGAACACACGTCTGGTGTAACGGCTTGTGAGTTTGCCCATCGAGGCAATGTGCTCTTTACCGCCTCACTCGACGGCAGCGTAAGGGCGTTCGATCTCATCCGTTACCGCTGTTTTCGCACATTTACTGCACCCAAGAGGTTGAGCTTTAGCTCCCTTGCCATTGACAGCTCAGGCATCACGGTGGCAGCCGGCAGTTTGGACGACTTTGATATCCATCTGTGGAATGTGCAGACTGGCCAATTAGTTGATCGACTTTCCGGCCACGAAGGGCCTGTCTCGACCTTGTGTTTTGCACCCGATGATCAGCTGGTGTCTGGTTCATGGGATCGTACTGTACGACTATGGAGCATCTACTCACGCACTCAATCCTCGGAGCAGCTTCAATTGCAATCAGATGTGTTATGTGTTAGCGTACGACCAGACGGCAAGCAGCTGGCCGTCTCCACCCTCGATGGCCAGCTTACATTCTGGTCGATCAGCGAAGCTACTCAAGAAGCCGGTGTGGATGGACGACGCGATATCTCGGGCGGTCGTACCATGTCAGACCGGCGCACAGCTGCCAATGCGGCTGGAACCAAGAGCTTCAATACTATCAAGTACAGTGCCGATGGAGGTGTCATTCTTGCTGGAGGGAATAGCAAGTACATATGTCTCTATTCCGTGGAGACTGGTGTCTTGCTTCATAAATACACAGTCAGCGTCAACCTGGGGCTACAGGGCACACAGGAGTTTTTGAATTCCAAGTTGCTAACAGAGGCGGGACCACGAGGGTTGATAGACGAGACAGGCGAGGCATCAGATCTAGAAGATCGACTGAATCGAAAATTACCAGGCTCTAAGCGTGGGGATGCGGCGCAGCGGAAGACAGCTGCCACTGTGCGGGTATCAGACGTTGCATTCTCCCCTACCGGGCGAGAGTTCTGCGCAGCAAGCACGGAAGGACTTCTGCTATACGGGCTCGAAATGGGCGTACAGTTTGATCCATTCGATCTTGACGTAGACATTACGCCGGCCAACACCAGGACATCGCTGAAACAGCGAGAATGGCTCAAAGCATTAGCCATGGCCTTCCGCCTTAACGACAAGCATCTCATCATCACAGTCTATCGCAGTGTACCTACGAACGACGTTCCAGCGGTCGTTCGAGATCTGCCAGATGTGTATCTGGAACGCATGGTACGCCTCATTGCGGAGGAAACACAAACGTCACGACATGTGCAGTTTAATCTCATCTGGCTGGAAGCTCTCGTGAGGTTAAAAGGAGCCATCCTGAAAGCTAAACGTAACGACTACGGCTCCGCTGTGCGTCTGCTTCAGAAATCTCTCGATCGTGTCGATGAATTTATGAAGCTTGCAGACGCGAATTGCAATAACATAGACTATTTGCTTGTGCAGCCAGTGGCGTAGTGCTGTACATTGGGTATCTATGTACATAATTCTAGATTACGCTTGCTCTTAACGACGTCAGTTGACGATTGTCAATATGACACCAGCATATGGCCCTGGCAGAGTGAAGGCATCTAGTATCGCGGCCGGGCTTGTGTTTTGTTCACCACAACATCCTTCGTCATTGGGATCACGGAGGCGGATCTACCCGATCTGATCTCTGTCGGACAACGGGCATGACAATCGTTTCCATGCGAGTGCGATTGACCTGAGAGTGTAGAGAAATCAATAGCCTGTACCGATGGACGATCTTTTGGGCGAAGACTGGGCGGCTCCGCCCAAGACCAGTCCAAGCCCCATCAAGCTAGTCCCGCCCTCAATCACTCAGTCGATCCCCAGTCGACCGACCAGCGCCGTAGGATCCAGCCGAGCATCCAGTACCGTTCAACCGAGCCGACCGTCCAGCATCGTCAATGGCGGCACCGACTCTTTTGGCGCATTGTTTGCCCCCAAGACGCAGAAGTCCGGCAACCTGACCATCCAGGAACGGCAGAAACAACTGGCAGAAGAGAAACGCAGACAACAGGAATCGAATGCAAAGTTATGGGACGATTTGGGCAGTAGAAAAAGCACGTCGGCAATACAGCAGCAGGAAGAATCGGAGGATGATATCCTGGCTGCGTTCAATAAGGCCGCCCCCGTAGATGCTTCGAGTCACTTTCCTCCCGAACCAATAGACGATGATGACCCGTTTGGGCTCGGTCCAGCTCCGAAGAAAGTGCAAGGGAAGGAAACCATGCAAAGCGATGTGGACGATATCTTGGGTGATCTGGCTCGGCCAGTGGAATTATCTTCCAAGTCGCGACAAGAGGCTGATGCAATCTTTGAACAAATGCAATCAAGAAATGATAAAAAACCCGCTGAAGAGTCTAAGAATGACAGAGGCTTGGCTGAACTGGTGGAGATGGGTTTTCCGGCTGATAAGGCGAGATTAGCCTTGGCAGAGTCGGGCGGTGATGTACAAGGAGCAGTTGGATGGCTTCTGCAGCAAGCACACGACGATTCGCGGGCAAAATCTCATCAGAAGGTCAAAAGTGCACGTCGTCAGGACGATATCGACAATGCCAATGTTCCTGCATGGATGCGTTCAAGGACGAGTTCTGGATCAAGATCAAGAGACAGCCATGCTAATGGACAAAAAGACGCCGCAGCCGTGGCACAAGACTTGGGGAATAAATTATTCAAAAGTGCAAACTCGTTCTGGAAAGCCAGCCAGAAGCAAGTGGCAAAGACGCTGTCTGAACTTCAAGAGCGAGATTCGAGTCAGCCAAAATGGATGCAAGGCTCCGCAATGCAAGCACCAGCTAAAAAAGGGCCACCAGTCACAGATGAGGCTGCTATGCTGGATATGCCAAGAACCCACTCTGAGAGGCCTCGCTCTGCAGCTTCGAAACTTAAAGCCTCTGTAGAAGAGGAGGTATATATCAGTCCCGCACGTCGAAAACCTAGACGTGAGCCTGAAGTGCCCAAAGTTTCAGAAGAGGTGTATATAAGCCCTGCCAGACGAAAACCCCAACCAAAAGCAGTAAAATCACTCGAACCAGAAATGGACCTCTTCAACGCCGAGCCACCCACCAGAACCTCGGTGAAGAGCACTCCACAACCAGCACAACCCCCAGCAGAGCCAGAAATCAATCTTTTGACCCCCGAACCAGCTACCAGCCCACCATCCAAGGCCCCTACCCTCACAAAACCCCCCACCAAACCAACAATATCCCGAACAATCCCCCCCTGCCCAGCATCCTCCCTCTCAGAATCCTCCTCCCATCGCCAAGCAGGCAGCGAAGCGTTCAAACTCGGCGACTTCACAACAGCGCAGCATGCCTACACTTTAGCCCTCCAACATCTCCCCGACACCCACCCCCTCCGAATCATAATCCTCACCAATCGCTCCCTCACTGCGCTCAAAACGGGCGATACAAAATCGGCCCTCTCGGACGCGGAAGCAGCATTATTCCTAATTGGACCCTCCAAAGGCCAGGGAGAAAGCATCGACCTCGACGGCACAGCGAAACATATGCGGGAATACTATACCAAAGCCCTGCTTCGCAAAGCTGAGGCTTTAGAGAACTTGGAGAAGTATGCTGATGCGGGAAGGATTTATAAGCAAGCTGTTGAGGAGGGGGTTGGGGGTTTGACCGCGAAGAGGGGGAGGGAGAGGTGTGAGGGCGTGGCTGGTTCATCCAAACCTAGAGTAGTGCCGAGGGTGAGGGAAACGCCAAAGGGGAAAGAAGCGTCGAGGGCGAAGGTTACTTCAAGAGCGAAGGTGGGGGTGTCTACAGAGAGCGAGGCAGTTTCCTCCCTCCGCGCAGCCCGCTTAGAGGCAGAGCGCACATCCGCGGAGTCTTTCGCGCTGAGCGAGAAAGTCGATGGAAAGATCGCGGCATGGACGAGTGGAGGGAAGGGGAAGAATCTCAGGGCGTTGTTGGCTAGTCTTGAGATGATTCTTTGGGAGGAAGCGGGGTGGAAGAAGGTTAATATGGGGGAACTACTGATGCCGGGGAGGGTGAAGGTCGTGTATATGAAGGCGATTGCGAAGGTGCATCCTGATAAGGTACGTTTTTTTCATTGGGCCTCCCAGGAGGGTGAGATGCTGCGCTGGATGCATTTAGCTGCGCTATGCTTGCTTTGCTACGCTCCACCCGTCCCCACTCCCCACGGCCACCCCCACTCCCACCACCATCAACTCAGATGCTAACGTGTTTCTCGTGCAGATTGCTCTAGATGCAACGACAGAACAGAAAATGATCGGCTCAGCGGTATTCACGATCCTGAATGAAGCGTGGGATGGGTTTAGGAAGGAGAATAATCTCTAGATCCTTTTTGAGGGTTGTGATAGGGAATTTTCTGCTGATGTAGGGCCATCACCGATGAGTTTACCTAGATTATTTCTATACTTGCACGGAGAAGTTCCATATCGTGGTTGAATGATTGATTGAAATTTTCGGTTGCTTTCGTTTTCGGCTGGAATAGTTCATGTGAGGTTATGTAGGGAATTGAGGAGTTTTTGGTGGGCTGTCGCCTTGGTGATGTTGCTGTCGAGTCTTTGGGGCAACTGGTGAAAAGACTTTGTCCATGTTCAGAGGAAAATTTGACTTTTTTGGGCTCCTGAAGGGGGGTTTTGGCATGATTCAACTTCGACTCGCGGATCCGAGATGGATAGGGTAATACTAGGTACTTACGTGGATACTTTATGAGAAATTGGGGGAAAGTCGTAAGAACGGAAAAAGAATCCCAGATATATGGATGTTTTTGATGCAGAAGATAGGATGGGCTTGTGCAAGCATATCCTCTCCTGGCATTTCGCCCAATGGAAAGATGGGCTAAATGTGTGGGATCGAATAAAAACAGCTACCCACAACTCCCTTGCCTCGACACCTAACTGGAACTTCCAATTCTCGTACTTCCAATTTGAAAGCAAGATACCACCTACCATATAGAGTATGTAAAGCCACATAGCCAACCCGACATGGCGCTGCCCGCGTGATATACACTGTAAGTGGGGTCCATTCATATCAGTACCGTACCTTACCGCCCTTGTACGACCCGTGTGGGTCCCCATCTCGGCACTTGTCCAAGACAATAACTAAAAAAAGCAGAACCCACTCGGCACGCGGAAGCTGAAGCCTGTCAAAACGCTCGTACGCCAAACCCGAGTTTTAGCGTTCTGATCGAGATGAAAATAGCAAAAGAAAGGATTTTAGGTCGCAAAAAAACCACACGCCACAGCAGCGGATCGGCCCGTGTCCGCCTAATCCTGGATCGTGATTGATAGGGAGGAGGGGGGGGGGGAGTGAGATGATGGCTGGAAAAGTTACTATTGCTACCCCTCTACCTCCGACCCCCTCTCCCTGGAAAATATGTCCACGGCAGCTATGAACCTGTCGGGAAGAAGTCCACACCAGAAACCCGGTCCTGCGCATTATCCGGACGCGACCGCCATGTCGTCAACGGGCTCGTACGCGAAACGCAGCCTCTCCAACGCAACGTCGACGACCACGTCTTCAACAAGTGCAGCCCCTCCGCGAAGGTCGACGTCCTCACGTAGTACGGCATCGCAATCGCCGACCTCGTATGTGGCTCTCATGCGCAAGCAAAAGGCTTCGGTGTGGTGCGATCGCGCGCAACATGAGGATCCGCGTATGCTGGCCGCTCAGCGCGCTGCAAAGCAGAGAGCTGCGATGGAGGTTGCGGGAGGACAACACCGCACTAACACGGCGCGTACGGCTACCAGCGGTAGCGGAATGGTGGACGGCGTACGTAGCAAAATTCGTCATCACGGGGCACCAAAGGCGAGCACATATACGGGCAGCAATTTGATGGGAGGAGGCGGCGGCGTGCCGATGCGGTTAAGCGCGAGCGAGGTCGATGATGCCGGGAGTGATGAGGACACGACACACAAATACCATAGCCGTGCCAGCAGCGGCCGCAGCAGTCTGGCCAGTGCCATCCACCATCAGCAACAGTACCAGCAGCAACCGCAAAGCTACGCGCGCAGAACATGCAGCAGCGACTCTACGCCCGCGAGCCACAGCCCGTCTATGAGCCCAGGCTCCCCAGCCGGCGCCCGCACCCCAATGCCGAACCACTATACCAGCGAGTCTCAAGACTACGTCTCCCATCTCCCATCGCAACCCGTCCCGCGCATGACAGAAATAGAGCAGCAAAGACAATTCAGCGAAGAGCTAAAACGCCGGGGAAGCGTCGACGACAGAGCCATGACAATGAGTGCCGGAAGATTATTCGTAGCCAATCCTGATTTGAGCGATTGAAATGTATCATTGAGGTCTTTTGTAATTTCCGAAGCATTTGAAGTTGAATTTATTCTTATTCAGCTCCACTTATCAAAGTTTGATAGTCATCATACAGCGGTATATCCCCCATCAATGACAAAATCTGATCCGGTGATATAGCTAGATGCTTCGCTTGCGAGGAAGAGGTAGATTCCTTTTAGCTCGCTCGCTTCGGCTTCCCTCCCCATGGGGATTTTCCCACGCCAGATCTTCTTCGTTTCGGGGGGGATGAATCTCGAAATCTCTGTTGCTACGTAGCCTGGCGAGACGCTATCACGTTAACACAAATCGATCCTCTTGGGTGGGGGTGAGCAAGAAGGAAGGGGGGGGGGGGTTCGTTACCTATTAACCCTCGCAAAACGAACCCACTCAACAGCCAGACTCTTCGCAAGCTGGATAACTCCCGCCTTTGCTGCATTATACGCGCTCTGCAGCTGGGGAATATTCGCAATATGAGCGGACATACTCGCTGTAGCGACAAAACTCCCTCCGCGCCATTTACCTTCGGAAAAGGCCCTACCATAAACGTCTTTCTGCGAGGTATATTGCCTCCGGAAGACTTCGCCGGCAGCCTGCGCACAGTAGAAGACTGAATCGAGATCTGTGGAGATTACCTTGCGATAGTGGTCTCGCTCACCGTCGATCATCCGCCCCTGGGTCCATGGTATGCCGGCGTTGGCGACGAAAATATCGAGTCGGCCGTTCAACTCGTTGAGGATGGTGGAGATTGTGGAGGCGATGGAGCTGTGAGAGGTAACGTCGGTTTGGTATGCCTTGCCTATTGTTGTCGTGTGAGGGGGTGGGGAAGGAGTGGGAGACTTTCGTACATTTGACGTTGTAGGCTTTGGCGATCTCGCGGGCGCGATCGATGGCTTCGCGGTTGCCGTGGTACCATATCGCTACGTCGGCCCCGGCTTCTGCGAGTGCGTGTGCAACTTGGAGCCCGATTCCGGCACCGGCACCGGTTACAATGGCGGTTTTGCCGCGGAGGGAGAAGAGGTCTTTGATGCTGTGGGATGAGGGGGGATGGGTGTTGTTTTCGTGGAAAATGCCATTGTGCATGGAAGCATCTTCGGGCGATTTAGGGGAGGAACTCCCGGGTGAAACTAAAGGTTTGCGAACCATCTTCCAGGCTACCTACTATATATGGGTCTACCTTGTGATGGGATGATGTTGGACAATAATATGCACGATGCTCATTTGGGATTAGTGTGCAAACGACATTGACACGAGATCGAGTAACAATTTAAACACTAACAATCGCCTAGCAAGAATAAAACTCCTAATTTTTCGGTGCAACGCCAAACTTCTTGTTGCCACCGTCAAAGACGGCGTAGAAGGGCTTTAAGAAGACATCGCCGTAAATCTGCACATTTTGGCCCTGGTTAGGCTGGATACCACCAAAGCACTTGCCGCCGCCTATTTCTGAATAGGTGAGCTCGCTGCCCTTGATCGTAGCTGAAAAGTCCCCGATTTGCACAGCAAAGTCGGGAAGCTGTGTGCTGCAGTCATAGGTGTAACCACCCTGGGAGGCATCATTCTGCGCACCGCTGACCTGGGCGTAAAAGGCAGAGGCAACCTCGTTGTCAACCAGCATGAGTGAGGTGCCGGTGTCGGCAATGGCAGAGTGGCATGACGAGCACTGTTGCTGCTGACCATTGACTGAGTACGTCTTGGACTCAAACTCCCACCATCCATTGCTGTCGTCGATGTCAACGTAGTGGACGTCACCGGCACCGGACGGGACCTCGCCAAAGGTGTAAGCGCCGGCAGTGTTGTGACGGAGGTCAGCAACGAAGAGAGGAGACTTGAGTTGACCCATGACGTTGTCAAAGAAGGTCTTCTGGGACTGGGGCTGAACCGTGTTCAATGAGCTGAAGGCAAGGCCAACAAGACCATCGTTGTTGGAATCCTAAGAAATCTTCAGCATTACAGTCATGAGTGGGAATGCAAACTAACCTTCTGGAACTGGGCAGAGACGGAAGTGGCAACCTCAACGGCCTGCTTCTCGGCAACAACGCCGCCAATGTCGACCTTGTCGAACCCAACATTCCCAGATGCCTGCGAGCCGTCGCCGTAAGAAATCTTCCACGAACCGCCGTCGTACGGCTGCCAGCTGCTGCTTTGCTGGGAGTTGAAACCCGTCTGGCCGTTGGAGGCTGTATCAGGTCCTTGGACCCAAAGGTCAGAAGAGCCCGTATCAAAATCCAGAGTGAGCTCCTGAGCGTTGCTTCCAATCTTGACAGGCTCTAGGTACTCAGAGTCATCGCTCTCGGGGTTGGCCGCTACACTGCCGGTACCGTCACCGCCACCGGATGTCGAAGGGCTTGAGCCGCTGCCGCTACCGGAAGAAGTGGGCTTAGGGGCATGGGTGCTCGAGGCGGTGGGGTAGCTGCTGCTGCTGGGGGAGCTAGAGGAAGAGGGGTCGCTGCCGGATCCTGAGCCAGAGGGGTCGCTGCCGGAGCCGTCGCTTCCAGAACCATCGCTGCCTGAACCAAAGAGGTCACTGCCCAAAGGATCAAAGGGGTCGGTGCCAAGGAGACCACCGAACGGGTCATCCAAGGTGTTGAAGTCAAAGGCATCCAAGCTCCAGCCATACTTGGCAAAGGTGCGGCGGATTTCGTTGCGGGGGGAGCGTAGAACGCGGGCTCGAGCTTTAACGGGCACGGTAACGGCCTTGCGGGACTGAGGACCCTCAATCGCAGGCGCGGCCAGCGCGCTCGCGGCCAAGAGGACCACGACGGCGACCGAAGAGAGCTGGCTGGGCATGTTTTGTGTTTGAAACAGACAAACTCCTTCTAGGAGAAGTGTAGTAATGAGCGAGAGAGGCTGAACGAGCAGTGAGTGTGTGAGTGGAAGAAATCAATGCGGAAACAGTGCCTCTTTTCAATGCGACTCTCTGGGCCGGCGGTTGTTTCACATGGTAGCTAAACATATTAGCGCCGAATGGAGTGCGGAGTCAGTCCCGCTGCCCGTTTGGCCCACTCAGGCGTTACTGATCCCTGTCAATGGCGCTTCTTCCGCTGTCAATCACGTTGGCGCTGTCCATCTTCACGTGTCTAATTTAATGTGCATCCCCCTGGGGCGTCCGCCGATGGTAGGCTGCAAATCCTTTTGCAGCCACAGGAGAGGCGCCTGGTTCCTGCATCGTAGCCAATCATCAGTGAATCCGTTTAACACCACGCAAAAGTATTGTAGTGGCTTGACCAACTCCCAGCGACTATTCATCGCAACGGTTTTTTCACGAGCCGTCTTGCCGATGCACACTGTCCAAAGCAATGCTACCCCTCCACCGGAGTATTCCCCGCAATACCCTTGACCGTCATCTCCGAACTGATAAGGGACAACGTGCCGTCCCGCTCCGCCTTCTCCCCCGCATCTTCACAAGCCACACTTGGCCCTATCAAAAATCGGGGTTTGATTCATGAATACCGCGGCAGTGGGAATCAAGGATAGAGTGTCGAAAGCAATCTATCGCCCAACAGGGTTGATTGGACAAACTGGTCGACGAATCAATCTCGCAGTCGATCAGTGAAGATTTTGACTTGATAGATTCAAAAAACCCAAATATGAGGTGACTTAGCTTTCGGAGACAATTAAATCATTTGTCTACACTACGGTCTTATCAGCTCAGCATCATAGTAGTGTTTGTCTACGTCGCGATGTGAGACGGGTCAGATGCAAACAAACGAGTGCTGCGGGTTCGCAGCCAGACAAAAAAAAAACGGCCAGCACGTACCCGCGCGAGTCAGTGGTGCATTGCAGTTAACCGACCTCACCCACAAGCATCTTCCAACTATGGCAATATGCATGACTGGGTTTCTTTGGGTTAATTTGCAGCTCGGCCAGATCTTCTCCCAATATTCTCTTGCAGATGAAGGAAAAGCAAGCAGTAATTTGCGTGCGTGTGAGCCACAGAATGCGCCAATAATGTGAAGGGAAAAAGAAAAAGCATGACGTGCCGCCGCCACGGAATTCAAAGGCGAAACGCGGTCGAGGCCTCTGAGAACGTGTCTATACAGGTTTCTGGACAAGACTGTGATTCTTTTTCCAACACTGCCTCGGAGGATGGACATTGGATGCAGTGCTCAACCGAGGCTACCAATCCAGCAGGTCACGCAGCATGTGTACTCCAGCCTAGATGGGCCACTGCAATCACAGTGAAGCTACGTGCAAACCATGTAGCTTGCAAATGGCTGCTCTGCTCAACCATGTAGTGTACATACACGGTATACCACCAACCCCACACTATCCAAAAACACGCACTGGCTGGCAGCCTCCACATTCCAGGTGATAATGGACAGTCCCGCATGCCTCATGGCCACCAAAGGGGTGATCAAAACAAGGCGCTGTCCTCGGGACCATAAACGCGCAAAACCAACACGGACCTGCAACGCGGCATCACTGCTCAAGGGTAAGCGGAGCACGAAATGGCACCGACTATGCAATATGGAGTCATGCAGGTCAGGGTAGACACAATCGCCACTGAAGGGAGCACCAACGGAGGAGATAACGCGGCGAGCATCACGCTCTATCTCGGGGTTGGGATGGGTGTGGGATCGTTTCTGTTGATCATCATCGCTGTCATGACTGCTCTGATTATTCGACAGCGGATGCAGCTTCGTCGAAGCGTGGCGGGACTTGAAGAGCAGCCTGATGTTCGACGCGTTGGCGATTTCTGCCGTCCAACGAGTATCAGATGTAGCAGTGGCAGTGGTATAGCCATGCAGCAGCTCACTGGGTGGAATGCCTTGGGATCTAACGAGAACATTGTGCCAGAGCCGATGCGCCGAAAGGATTGCCAAAGGCGAAGGTCATTGTCCTCGATCTCCACGAGGAAGTATTCTTTTCCCCTCAAGAGGCAAAGGCATCTTTCGGCGATTATTGAGGGTCAAAGGACGTCAGATCCATCTTTGACTCTCGATAACGATGCTGCTACTACTACTGCTGCTCCTCCCAATCCCGACCGGGTTGATTCTGCAGTAGCGGAGAGGAATGATAGCCCTCTGCTCCAAGATCTGGCCTCATGCTTTCCGCCTCCTCCTTTATTTGCCGACTTGCGGCATGAACAGGCGCGATCCTTCTCGGCTGCAGATGTTGTGTCTCCAAATGACGATGTTTTCGGCCATCCTCAGCAACACATGCAGGTACGGAGCCGTTCGTTAAGTCTGGGTCATGCAGGTCCGCCGCCATCCGGGCCCGTGCCGTCCCTTCCGTCCTCTCTGCCCATGCCACTTCGGCGACCAAGTGATGCTTCCAACCGCCTAGGCCTCTGCGTTTCACGCCATTCGACCAGCAGCCAAGACTCGACGGGGAGTTCAGTTCTTATCACCAGCCCTCTTTTGGAGATCCGCAAGGATGCTGACGGCAAGACCGCCGGCGTTGGCTCCTCACCGACTGTAGAGCAAGTAGTTGCCGACGATGACAATGCCCAGCTGAAGGCAGTCTGGCAAAATCCTCTTATCAGTGGACCACAGCCACGAAGCGAAGGCCCACCTCTCGCTCATCCCAAAGCACGATACAGCTCTGTTTGCGGTACAATCATCAGCTTCGTGCCTAGCACTTGCGAGAGCGAGGACCGGCTTTATGTCAAAAACCCAGCTCGATTGTCAGTTCCCTTACCCGATCGGTCTCCCATGTCACGGCTGTCGTCTGCACCTTCCATATACCGGCCCAATTCAGGCGCCCAATCTTTGTCCACACCACGAAAGCAGAGGTGCAGCATCCCCTCTGTTTCCGCCAACGGCTCACCCGCGGAACGAGTTCGACGAGCATCTCGATTCGCATCCACTGTCGGACTCCAACCCATCTCTCACAACGCCGTCTCGGGACTCTCACGCCAAACATCTTTCTCAACGCAGAACTCTAACCACAGCAGCAACGGCAATCCATTCCAATGGGACACACAACAACTCATCAAGCCGTCCGCACTCAAAGGGTCTCCCAACTCGCGACGTTCAAAGGGCCACAAACGACAAAACTGCGTGCGCATATCACTCCTGGGCCCTCAAGTCCTCGGCCCACCTCCAAGCCGTCCCACCAGCCCTAGCGTCATGCGCATCGAGGAGGAATCAGACGAAATCAAACCCATCGCCCCGCTACGTCTGAGCACCATCCGCGGCGCGCTCACCTCACGCACATCGCGGGATGTATACCAAGACCCGCCCACACCACCAAGCGGAGACTTTGCCTTTGATATGTCATCCCTCCTTTCCAAGAACTCAACCCAATCCAACCGAGCAAGCCTCCTCTCTGAACCCTGCTCTCCAAAATCCCAACCCAAACAACAACCCAACCCACCAAAACCGCCAATCCACTGGCCTCTAAACGAAAACCTTACCTCATCCAACACGTCCGCAATATTGGCATCAATGCCAGACCTCCCACCTATCGCCCCCTCCTCACCCCAAATCAACCAAAACCTCTGGCCAAAACGAAGCGTCTCCCTCCGCCTTCCGCCCTTAATCCACAGCAGTAACAGCCCTCAAATGCCCTCCCCCTTACACATCCCCACCAATTCCAACAATAACGGTCTCGTCAAACCCAGCGGCCCCCGCGACCCAAATCTAAGAACAAGCATCCTCCGCGATATCACCAGCCTCAGACGCATGAATAGCGAAATGTCATTTGCATCTTTTCCAGATTATTCACCCCAACAGGGCTTGGACCTAGAAAATGTGGACTTTGCGGAACTGAGTCAGAAGCTGGATGGGTCGTTGGCCGGGTTGGGGCTGATGCCGCCTTCGTCGCCGCCTGTGTTTTCACCGCAGTTCTCCCCGCCGACGGAGGAGGAGACGACGCCGGCGTCCCTTCTGTCGACGGTTACGGTTGATATTGATAAGGAGCCGCACAGTGGTGGGGAAGGGAAAGGGGGGGTTTATACGCATCCGACGAAGGTTAGGAGGGTCGCGGGACAGTTGGTTAGGTTGAGTAGTGGGTCTTTGGATACTCCGAGGGGGGGAACAGGGGAGGAGGGACATAAGAGGAGCGCGTCCAAGAGGAGCCTTTATGATCAGGATGGGTTTTTGATTATTTAGTAGGTATGCTTCGCGGGGGGAGGG
>MU006007.1:21561-93993 GCA_010093745.1 Piedraia hortae CBS 480.64
GGTTAATTTTTAATGGTTTTTTTATTTTACTTTGGGGGTTGGGTGGTTTTTTGTTGATAGTTCTAATTTGTAGGGATTTATTCGCTTTTTTTTTCTTTTCGTGTGTCTTGGCATGGTGTGTCAAGTTAGTCGTGTTGGAACACGGAAGTTTGTTGGAGTCAAGTTGGCGACTGCGACGAACTGAGGCAGTGGGTGGTATTGCTTCCAACGGTACATGCTGGGATGGGTCATTCCAGGACCAAATGGATGTGACTAGTCCCAAGATCCTGACAATTGGACAGATCAGTTTGGCTGAAGGCACTTTGGCATACATTCAGCTACAGACGATACCTTCCCGCGGCTGTCTTAGAAAACCGACACTGATTCCTAATCCACGTAGTCATTAGTTCTCTGCCACTTGTGAAACCATGAGTCAGTGTTGTCAACTGTTTCTCGTCGTCTCCGTTTTCCGGCTCCGGTACCCAAAGGGCCCTTTTGCTGTGGGACATCGGAATTACCCATGGATGTGTCACCGTTACTGTCGAACATGTTCCGGTAATTGTCGATATTGTCACTTGTTATCCAGCCTGTTGCTCCTGGTGCTGTCATGTCCTCATCCCCATCATCATCTCGTGGGCTAGGGTTGAGCTCTTGGCATGCCACTGAGGCTTGATAAAGCTTCTTCACATCACCAGGTCCAATCGGGGAAAGGCGAAGATGGAGAAACTCACGCTCTTCTTCGTCATCGCCTGGGTCGTTGGGATCGGATAGTGCGATTTCGTAGATTACAGTCTGGTTTTCGAGGGCGTGCATGGTGATCATCTGGTATCGGAACCTTACACCGCGACGGGTGAGGCGACTCCAGAGATCCAGATGTGTTGAGAAAACCCATATGTCGACTATAGTTTCTTCTTCCTCTGTCGCGTTGGTGTAATTGGGGAATAGAGAGGCAAAGTCTGGCCGCAGTGAGAGGTCCAAAGTCGGCACCCGCAGGGCCGCCTGGCTATGGAAGTGTAATATCGGTTTATGGGCGAAAAAAGTGTCTGGCGTTAGCTTTTCATAGTCGCTCAGAGTGATATAATCTTCCTTTGCCGGATCTTTTGTTAGAGTCTGCGCCATTTGTATGCCGTTGTTGACGTTGCCAGGAAGCTGCGTAGGGGTCCACGCTAAGGCCGAAAAGGTAAGCTTTGTGATTGGTGGATTCGTCTCACTTCTGGTGGAACGCAGCAATCGTTTGCCGATCTTTTCGCGATGACAGCAGTGGACGAAGTAAACTGGGCTGCTCCGCTACAAGGAACTCGGGCCACATTAATGCCATCAAACTGCGTAGCTCGTCAGGCCGGCTTGGTGCCTTGAACAGAATCTCTGAACATATCCTCAGTTCCGATTGGCACAAAGTCACGGGGATTAGCATCTTGTAAGCCTCGTTTCTTGTTCGCCGCCACCAATCATTTCAATCCTCCGGTTACAGATTTTGCCTCGAACCTTATTTCAACCTACAAAGTTGCCTTTTTCAACAGGCAGCAGTGGAATGGCAAGCCTTGGCTCACAATTGACAAGCTCGTAGACTATCCTTGGATTTGTAGGCCCCATCAGTATCATACAGCGTAGGCATTTGACCAAATACCACGTGAATTTATCTGAGCGGACATCAGCCAAATAAAGCGCATCGGAGCATGCTGACTAAGCATGACGTCCAATTTTTGGTAACAGCGAAGAGGCAACGTCACAACAAAACGACTTGCGCCCTAGGCAGTACCAATCCTTTCACTTCTGTGATGAAGCGTTCAAGCGTGCATTATGAAATTCGCCAAAGAACTGGAGGAGAAAGCTATTCCCGAGTGGCGCGATCAATATCTCGATTACAAGGGCGGTAAGAAGAAGCTCAAAGCCGTTAGCAGAGCGCTGCGTGAGGTGGACGAGAGTGCAGGCGGCAGACATTCTTTTCGTCGTCGAAGATCAAGCGTATCATCCGCTCCGGCGCGACACAGGACTTTTACCAGCACCAGCCCGACCACAAGTAGTGCCCAAAATGCCGAACATAGCATGTCGGTCGGTGAGCGTAGCCCGCTAAGGAGACAAGTGCCAGGTATGGCTTCAGCAGTCCAGAAGACATAGCTTTCCCTGTGACGGAATCTAATGTGAGCCAGGTAAACTGAGGATGACCCGCTATGGTAGCATCATAGGAAGCCCACCAAGAAATAAGGCGTCATCGTCAAGTGCATTAAATGTCATACCAGCGTTGGAGCTTCCCCCACCAGCCATGCCAGGCGATTCAAATCTCGTTTCGCAAGAAAACAGTGACAACAGGTTAGTGTGAAAGTAATGTTGAAATCCTTCTGATGCGGGTAGGCCACCTAGTTCTCCTATGTCACCACGGACTACAAGTACTGATACGAGATCAGTGAGACCCCGCCACGTTGCATTTGGGGCGCAAGGTATCCCTGAAAACGAACCATCTCTACAACCTACACTGTCTGCGACATCCACTGCTCCTACCAATGTTGTCTCCGAAAGCAATACCATAGCTGAGGCTAAACGCCATTTCAACCACTGCAAGGCAGAATTCTTCTCATTTCTTGACCAGCAACTAGACAAAATAGAAGACTTCTACCGGGTGAGCAGTTCATGCCAATGTGGTATAAGAGCTAATTCAGGAACAGGAAAAAGAAGAATCAGCAGCGGAGCGGCTTGAAGCTCTAAGAGAACAGTTGCATATCTTACGAGAACAACGTATGGAAGATATCTCTGCTACACGAGAGCAAACGAGCCCGCTTCTGCATGGTCATGAACAGCCTGTTCGGTCGAATAACGTAGATGAGGCAGCAGTTCAAGCGAACGTGCTGAGGACATCAGCAGAGGCCTCCCGCGAAATCCTTGGGAGGATCCGTCATGGACGGCCTGGTAAAACTAGCAAAGCCATGGGTCAACTTGGCTCGCCGCAGGGCCTTGAGGGCCGGCAATACCAAGACTACACCAGGAGGGATGCGAACAAAGTGCCTCCATATCGAGCTGCCAAGAGAAAACTAAAGCTTGCCCTGGCTGAGTACTACAGGGGGCTGGAGCTGGTGAAGTCGTATGCTCTGCTGAACCGAGTCGCGTTTCGAAAGATTACCAAAAAGCTCGACAAAGTTATATTATCCAATCAGGGTCAACATTACATTAGAGAAAGGGTAGAGCCTGCATATTTTGTGCAGTCTGATGCCCTGGAAACTATGATGCAAGCTGTCGAGGACCTCTACGCTCGTTACTTTGAAAGAGGCAATCGAAAGGCGGCAGTGGGTAAACTGCGAAACAGTGGAGCCAGGGAAGGTGCTTATTATGCTGCTGCCCTGCGGACTGGCTTGGTTCTTGGGACTGGTGCGGTGTTTGGCATACAGGGGCTGGTGCAAGCCTGTATCAGACTGTCTCATCCACTCACCATATCTGACGAAACCACTACCAACTTTCTACTGCAATTATACGCCGGGTATCTCCTCTTATGGCTACTGGTCATGCTTTTCTGCATCGACGCAGCCATCTTCACCAAGTACCGAATTAATTATCCATTCATTTTCGAATTCGATGCAAGAAGTGTGCTGAACTGGAAAGAAGCAATAGAGCTGCCCGCATGGTTCGGCCTACTGCTTGGGTTTGCCGTCTGGCTCAACTTTAGTAGGTGGAGTCCGGATGTGATGTGAGTTAATCCATGTCTATGCGTGAACGTTACTGACAATAATCAAGGTACATCTACTGGCCTGTAGTCCTCGTCGGAGCAGCAGCGATCCTATTCTGTCTGCCGCCGCCATTCTTCTACTGGTCGAGCAGACGCTGGATGCTAGTTAGCAACTTCCGTCTGCTGCTGGCGGGAGTCTACCCAGTAGAGTTCCGCGACTTCTTCCTTGGCGACATGTACTGTTCCCAAACCTATTCCCTAGGTAACATTGAACTATTCTTCTGCCTGTACGCCAAGCACTGGCAATCAACAGGATCCTGTGGGTCCTCTCAAAGCCGCACATTCGGCTTTCTCCAGACCCTCCCGGGCATCTGGCGTCTACTCCAATGCCTCCGCCGTTACCACGACAGTGGCCTGTGGACCCACCTCGCCAACGCAGCAAAGTACACCTGCACCATCCTGCAATACGCCAGCTTAAGCGTCTGGCGCATCAGCGGCACATCAAACCACAGCATGATGGCCTTCTTTATCGTCTGCGCCGCCTCAAACTCAATCTACTGCACCTTCTGGGACCTCAACTACGACTGGAGCATGTCTCTCGACGCATCGCGTAACCCCCCTCTCCTCCGCGATGGGCTTTCCTTCAGAAAACACCTCTGGTGGTACTACGCAGCCATGGCCCTAGATGCCATTCTCCGCTGGAACTGGACCCTATACATCATTTTCCGCCACTCCACAAAACACAATACCATTGTCTCCTTCTGCATCGCCCTCTCTGAGGTCTTCCGCCGCGGCGTCTGGGTCATCTTCCGCGTTGAAAACGAACACGTAACAAATGTAACTCGTCTCCGAGCTCAGCGTGATCTCGCATTACCGTATAAAATTCCCGACGGCTCGCGGCGGGAGGAGAGCACCTTCGCCTCGAACCCACAGGATCTGGAAACGGGACAGCATCATCAGACTGCTGAGCAGCAGGTTAATTCAAATGAGACGCGTATTCTCGGTGCCTCGGTCGTGGATATGATTAGAAAGGCGGGGAGCACGTTTCGAATGGCTCATAGTAGTGATTACGAGAGGAAGAAACCTGAAGATGACGGCAGTGCCGCGGATGTTGCTGCTGCTGCGGGTGCGGATGTGGATGACGAGGATGATGACGATGACGATGGGACGGAAGATGAAGGTGGTGGTGGGTAGTATCCGCCATTTTAATTGTAGAATCCTATTAGTATTTTCATGCCTGATTATTTGAGCCCGTTGTAATGGGGTGTTGATGAGCCATTTCCATCTATATCTACTCGCGTGGTCGAGAGATGAGTGGCTGTGGAACTAGGTGACTGACGTTTGATAACCCATCTTCATCTCTCCCTCATGATTATGTCCATATCACAATTAAGAAAGGGTGCACAAATTCTTGCCCTGGGAATGTTTTTTCGCTGATACTCTGGATCAAGTCCATCCACCAAAATCCTCGCCTCTTGTTCACTGCTTGTCTATAAAAATGTTTGAATGGTTGTGACAGCACCAGGAAACGACCGCGCATAGTCCAAGAGATCAAAAAAGGTGTGATTGTTGAACTTGTCGCACAGGAGAAGCCATCTGAGACCATGTGAGTCTTTCAAAATGTCTGATGTAGACCTGCAGCTGTCCTGCAATACCCTCCCCTGGGTTGGATCTGTCAACCACATGCACTCACCAATGTGATGTGATGTGATGTGCTGCCTGCGGTTAAACTCGATGACCAGGAACACTGCTTTCGATCCATCACGATGAGCCCCACGCTGCCACTCGAAGTCTCAGAAGTTTGCAGCGGTAATCTCATTTTCCCACGCATTTGCCCCAGGGAATGGCAACGCTTCGTGAATCAATTGCGATATTTAGCTCAACCCCCCATCTCGAGGGCGACGCGCTGTGCCCAGCGATAGCAGGATCATAGCTGCCATGAAGTGGACCTGGATCGCCGAAAGTAGTGATAGGGCTGTCGAGCGCCCCACCTCGCGAGTTAAGGAGGACGGGGACATCCACTCTTGAAGACAACATCGTGAATCCTTTGAAGTACCAGCTCAAAATCACTTCCCATCTCGAGGGCTACGCGCTGCAGTTAGCGAGAAAGGCATCATTGCTGCCGTTAAATGGATTTGACTGCAGGACTGTCTGGTGAGCATGACTTCCGGACGAGCTGGAGAAGAAGACAGCTGGCTCCGGTACGTTTTGCGTAGCGGCCACGAAGCTTTGAGTATCATCCGGCTATATCTGCCGCAGGATCGGTCGTCCGTTCCATCGCCGTCAGCCGGGGTGTCGCTACGGTTCTCGCCCTTATGTGGATCCAGACGTGCTCGTGAACATCGCGTGGGCTAGCATATTCACGGGGGCGTTGATTTGGAGGTTTGTCTAGGTTGGATTGTCTTCAGAGGTTTAGTGGTCATTAGCTCTTCGAGTTGAGCTTCCTCGGAGTGCTCGTCGTTGTCAGCACTGCGCGAATTTTAGTCACCTGGTCAGCTAGCTGTTCGTTGTCCGTTGTTAGTATGTTGGTACACAGCTTCCTCGAAGTGTTTTTCGTTGTTAATATTTCTTGACTTGAACTTCTTATTCCTGAGATCGCGTGCACGCTTTCAGTCAGCTGTTCAGCTAACTTCGTTGTCCATGAACGGTATGTTGGTACCCCCACAAATGTATATTTTCCGTGTGAAGAAAATGGGCGGGAATTTCTTCCCTACTCCTGTTGTGCCTTGCGCAATCGGGACCCCTGATCCTCAACCGCTGGCATACTGGCTTCAAGATGGGATGGCTTCCCCCTTGCTCAGAGGGAAACATACTGGCAACTTTCTTCCCTGTCGAGGGTGGGAACGGGAAAATTCTTATCCCACTTCGGTGTGCATTTTCTCAAGGTATAAGCACGGTTGGGGAAATCAGCGATTGGGTAGATGAATTTACCCCAGATCTGCGCACAGCAGTGATATATGGGTGGGTGAGTCAATGCATAACAGAAAGAATAGTACGGTGGAAGGAAAGACATGCAAGGCAGTGTCCCATCTCCAAGCTTAAACCTAGCGGCGTCGATCTAGGTGATCTTCACTGACATGAGCTCACCCTTTCTTCGTTATTGGGAGCTTGTTCTTATTAGTGAAGATGCAGCCTGTGAATTCACGCCAAACGCATTTGGACAGCCCATTACGTGCGAGTGCGTCCACGGGGGTTTAACTTTTCCCATACATATCTCTATTCGTCCCTTCGCCACCATGATGCATTTTCACATTCCTATGGAGTTCAAAAACTCCCCAAACCGAACTAATAGCAGAAACCTTCAAACCAATAAACAAGTACTAAAGTCCATCTCGCCTCATGTCAAACTGAACATTCCACATACTGGCTCCATCACACTGATAAAAAATCTCGCATATCCACCAACTACTGCAAAGCAGCACCACAAATACAAATACACGCCCACCAAACCTCTACCCCAAAATCTAAGTCTACACCCCCCTACCCCAAACTCTTTTGGTACGCCTCAAAAGCCTTCTTCTGCGCCTCAAACTCCTTCTTCAACTTTTTCGTTCTACTCTTCGGAAGTGTCTCCCCCTTGGTATCCTTGGTCGGAATCCCATCATCATCCCAAGCGGAATACTCCTCGGTCTTGAACATCGTTTTGGGATCGATTTTCGCTTGTTCTTTGCGGGCCTTTTCTGCTTGTTCAGCCTTCAGCCGAGCACGTTCCTTCTCTGCGGCTTTCGAGGCGGCGGCTTCTTCTTTTTTCGCGCGCTCGTCACGTTTGGATTGTGAGAGGGGTCGCACGAGCGCGCCTTGGGGTGCTTCGCGGTCTTCGAGGTAGATGCCTAGATTCCAGAGCGTTTCGTTCCGGACATGGTCGCACGCGGCGAGGTACTCTTTCGCCGGGGCAGAGCGGGCGTGGAGGTCTGTGAGGGTGCGGTGGAAGGTTATTAAGGCTTCCGCATAGGGGTTTGGGGGTTTGGAGGTGTCGGGCGTTGGGATTTTGACTGTGATCTTGCCGGCAATGGCTTGGGTTCGAACTTGGTCGCGGAGGTGGGAGAGTGGGTAGATGTATTGTTGCGCTTCTTCGGGAATTTCGATTCCTGTCCAGCCGATGCGGGCGGGTTCTTGGCGCTCGCTGAGACCGAGGATGATCATCATCTCGGTGAGCCAGCGGCCGACAGCAAGGGTGGAGTTATCAGAGGGGTCTTTGGTGACGTTGTATTCGCCTACCAGGTCGGTCATGGCGCGCATGGCTCGGGGGGTGTCGAAGGAGTCGCAGAAGGCGTCGTAGACGTCTTTTTTGGCTTTGGTGAGTGCTTGATTGAGACTGCTGTCGTAAAGGGAGAGTCTGTTCATGTTAGGTCTTTGGCGGAGTTCAACCTCGCGCATGCGGAGGAAGGCAGTGTCCATGCGCTCTTCCCATGAACGACCGGCCTGAATGTAGGATTCTGTCAGTTCGAGCCCATCGTGCCAGCTCCCTAGCAGGAATGCAATCCGTATGCTACGCGGTGTCCAGTCCCCTTTCGCTAAGGCGTCTCGGACAGTGGTGAAATTCTTAAGAGACTTGCTCATCTTGCTGCCTTGGATGCTGAGATGGCCCATGTGAATAAAGTAGTTGACCCATTGCTTGCTTTCGCTTCCAGTAGAGGCCCAATACGCCTCGGACTGTGCGAGCTCGTTGTCGTGATGAGGGAATGCAAGATCAATGCCGCCAGAGTGGATATCCAACTGCTTGCCGAGAACATCTGAGGCCATGGCACTGCACTCAATGTGCCAGCCCGGTCGTCCTTTGCCCCAGTGTGATTCCCAACTAGGCTCCCCCTCTTTGGATGCTTTCCACAGCGCAAAATCGGCACCTGATCGCTTGAATCCCGTTGTTTTGGCCGCGAGCGAGCCCTCACCATCCTGCTGCAGCTCTTTGTTGTTTCGATTTGCCGGCTCAAGACGAGCATAAGCGCCTCCCGATGACTCCCAGGCTGTTGTATCGTAGTAAACCGACCCTTGGTGTTCGTAAGCAAAGCCGTGTGACTCAATCTGCTTGACAAAATCGACAATCTGGGGCCCATACTCAGTCACCCTGGTGATTTTGTCCGGTCGGCGCACATTGAGGGAGTCCATGTCCTCGAAAAAGCGCTGCTCATAGCGCTTTGTAAGGGCTGTGAAGATCCCGTGGTCATCGCCAGAGACGGTGTGTTTTTCTTTAGCGTCGATATAGGGCAAAAGCACCCCAGAAGCATCACGCGAGAAAGATTCCAGGCTAGATTCAGACTGGTTCAAAGCTCTCGCAGCAGCTTCTGCGGTGCGCAAGTGCATTTTGACCTTTGCTTCCGCATCACCTGGGGGGCTTTTCTTGTCAAGGCCGAGTCCTTCCTTGACATGACCGTAGGCGACATTGGCACGCTCCTCAAAATTAGTCGGTTCGGAGTTTTCGATCAGTGGCAGATTCTTAGCGACGTAAGCTCGCAAAGCCTGAGTGGTTGCTTCGTGCACTTCATCGTCAACCGACTCATGCTGGTCCAGCCAACGAGTCAAGAGATGCTGCTGACGAGCAGCCAGAATGATTTTGTCATCCACATCTGTAATGTTCATTACAAACTCAACATCATACTTGAAAAATTCCTGCATGATACGTCGCACAATATCTGTGGAGACATAGTTCCGTGCGTGGCCCAAGTGCTTCAAAGTTAGTTTCACCCTGCACACAAAAGCATATGCTTACAGCATCATCGTAAACGGTCGGACCACAAGCGTACCAACTAACTTTTCGGCCCTCGGGATCGATGGGGATAAATTGGTTCTTGGTACGGGTCAGGCTGTTGTGTATTTTGAGCGGATGCAAGGGTTCCTTTTTGGAAGTGGGAGCAGCCCACGGAGGTTGGGTAGCCATGGTTCGCCAGAAACGTTGTGAGGAGATGCAGTTTGAACGAGCTGCGAGGCCACGGTGGATCATAAGCAGACAAGGCCAACCTGAAGCGCGTAGAATGTTTCGAGCTTATTCAGCGTTGCGCTTGAAACGTGTCAGCCATTGAAACGTCGCAGGATAATGGCATTAGGGTCGGAGGCAACCACGTTAGCCCCGGAACGGGCCGAAGAGATCGTCAGAACATCCTTGTGAACTCCATGAGATTCGGAGAACGGGGGAACGGCGTGATAGAGGGATCAGACCGCGGATATCAGTTCGCATTGATGGCAGGGTCCGCGGCCTACCGAAGGGCGTCAGTCTAGCAATACTCTATACAGCCGACAAATTTTCACCATATCATAGGAGCCATACCAAGTGTTCACATCCTGTTCTCTCGACCTCCATGTCCTTTGATCATCCACATTAACTCTTCAGCCATGCATCTTCCCACAGGCCCTCAGCCGTTGATCAATCGTATTGGCTGACGCTCAGCATCAACTAGAGTGGGAGGCAGAGGTCATCCACCCTCCTCCCCCCCCCACAAAGGTCAACGAAGTCCTAAAGGTTCGCCTCAAGGGATTGGAAAGAGCCCTCCTTCGGCACGCCCATGCTCCCCACCCAGGTACGCGGGATCTTGTAGCCGGTGAGACCCACGATCTGATCAACTATGTCAGCCACGTCGACTGGTTCTTCGCAATATTCGAACGGCATGCCGGTCACGGTGCTGTATAGCTAAGAAACGTCAGCATGGATGCGGCAAATCAAGAGATGCCCGAAATCTTACCAGACAACCCACGACCCACACGTCGATGCTGCTGCTCAGGCGCTGTCCAAAATGGCCTCCGGCGGCTGCAAGTAAGCTATCGCTGCCAAGCTTTGATGCTGCTCTATAAACGAAGACGACAATTCAAATAATCTTCACCGCTGGGAGCCCGTATTTCAGATTAAACAGTATTGGACGACTGGAATACCAGTATCAAGGCATTCCACGCAAGGCTAATTGGTTTCTCCTCATCTGGATAGGCCCAGTGAATATTAGAAAACCAGCATTTCCCACGGCCTTGGCGTCCAATGGGACTAAGAAGGCAGTGTTGCCAGGGTGTATGTCGCCATGCGTGATCCCAAGGCCGTGCAGGAAGCTAAGCGCGGCCAAAACTTGCTTGCCGATTCGCCTGGCCAGGCCGTTAGGAAGGCGATAATTATCTGCGCTGGCCAAGATATCTTGAAGCCTGGTACCAAGCAGCTGTATAGCCAGGCAGAGATGACTGCCGTTCGGCCCGAAATCAGCGCCTGAGCTCTACTACGAACGCGCGGCCTGGGTGCTCTAGCCTGCTTTCATAAATAATCGAAGGCTGTGGGACTCTGCAGAAAGGACATCGAGTCTTGAGACGGGGATCTTTAAAGCGATTATATCTCCCATACTACTGGGCTGTCAGTGCGTTCATCCACCATGATGAAAGAACAGCCTCCCCTGCGCCGCCCATGTCGTGGCGGCCGCCCCCAGTCTATCTTCTGAATCATTCTTGTCGAGCCGCCATCGAGGTGATCGCTGATGAAGGCCGGATGTAACCCACCTCGTTTCTTGTTGGCATGCGGTGCGTGGCTCGTGAGGAACATAAGCAAAGTCCCCACCCTGACCGGTAATGTGCAAACTCTCAACTTAGGAAAGCACGATCGGTGGCCACATGCACTAAAGGGGAAGGTCCACATCGGTCTCAGTTGCTCCAAAAGCAAGCCCCCTCAAAACATTTGTCAGAGAGGAAATGAACAGACCCACAAATCTACGAAGTCTTGCTTATGGATTGCACAGCCCTCCCTCGGAGATTAAAAGTCGTGATGTAGCTGTACCTTCGTCTGCCCAGGCTTTTGCAGACGTAAGGGCACTGTACAGTGAGGATAGCCTGTCGTAAGGTAGGGCAAACTGGACACTTTGTTGAAAATACCATATCCGCGTCGGAAAGGTGATTTGCGAGGCGTATCATGCTGACCGGCCACGGAGAATCATAATCCTTGTCGTTGCCCCACCATCACACGATGATGCGCATGCTCATAATTCGGCTGCCTACCATGCAGCTTCTTCCATAGCTTTGTCATTCAGTTCATCTCCTTGTCACTAGTCTATTGTACTTAATGCATAATGGTTGTTTGGCTGCAATGAAGAAGAAGTACTCTAGCAAGGAGTGTGAAAGAGGAAAAATTGTGCGTCATGTGGTGGGGTGCCAGGTGAAACGTTGGTGTGACGAAGTCTGGCTAGCGCGGGGCACACTCATCCGCTAACTTTTTGTACATGGAATGTTTCCAGGAGCGTGTAAAAGTTCTCCTACTTTGATGCAGAGCTCTCGTTCAGGTGATCTCGAGACTGCCCGGAAAGGATTATCAGCAGGTGTTTGTGGAATCCCAGGGCGGATGCTAGCGCAAGTGTCGATTACAAACGCTAATGCACAAAACACGACGCCCAACACTCCATCAATCAACACCATGGACCGCGTGAAGCGCAAAACCCGCAAGGTCCTGCTCATGGGGCGCTCGGGAGCAGGCAAGACATCGATGAGGTCGATAATATTCAGCAACTATGTAGCCAAAGATGTGCGACGACTCGGCGCAACAGTTGATGTGGACTTCTCCAACTTCAGTTTCATGGGGAACCTGACACTGAACCTCTGGGACTGTGGCGGGTGAGGAGGCCGAGTCCTCTGCTAGGTAGCAAACTGATTCGAAGCAGCCAGGATTCCTTCACAGAGTCCTATTTCACCAAACGACGGAGTTACGTCTTCAGCGCGGCTGCTGTGTTGATCTTCGTGTTTGACATTTCTTCCCCAGAGGTGACGGCGGACATGGAAGCCTTTACCGCCACGGTGCGGGCGCTGAGGGAGCACAGCCCCAACGGCCGTATCTTCGTGCTCGTGCATAAAATGGATCTTGTCCCATTTGAGCGCAGAAGACGAGAATTCGAGCAGCGTGCGTTAGTGGTTCGGACAGTGTGTGCGAATGAAGGGTTCTCAAACAACCAAGTCGAGTGCTGGGCATCATCAATCTGGGATCAGACGTTGTACCGGGCATGGGCTCGGGTGATTCACGACTTGGTCCCACAGGTAGCTCAGCTCAAAAGCCGACTTCGTAAGCTGTCATATGTCATCGAGGCACGGGAAATGGTCATCTACGAACGCGTGACTTGCCTGGCAATAACACATGTCACAAGCGAGGCCGAGGAGGGCAATCCGTTCAAGGATCGTCATGAGCGCATCAGCAGTATTCTCAAAACCCACAAGCAGTCCATGGCCAAGCACGCCGGCTCAACGGGCGCAGTAGGTGATGTGGGAAACTTTGAAGAGCTTCAAATCAAGAGCGGCGGCGTGCAGTTCTTCGTCACCCGATTAACGGAGAATACGTTGGTGGCTGTAGTCATGGGAAGCGGTGAGAGCGAATTCAACGTGGCTCGCGTCAATGTGGCCTTGGCCCGGGCGGAGTTTAATTCCCTCGAAAGCAGTTTGTAACAGTGCAGATGTAATTTATCTTCTTGTGATCTTACACGATGAGCAGATGGAGTTTTTCTTCTTCTTCTTTTTTTTTTTTTCGCTCCAAAGTGCGGCAAAACTTTCCTCGCAAGGTCATCCAAAAGGGGAAATAGCGCTGCGGTTCCTCCGCGATAGATTAGGTGTGCTAAAAAAGAAAACAACCCAGCGTGACACAGAACCACTGTGATGGCGTTAAAGTTTTTCCTTTGTTCAGAGAGAGTGGCAAGTGATCGTGCACTGTGGGCTGTTGGGTGCAGAGTGACAACCCGTGGATGGTGTAACATCTGGTTGTTTTCTATCTGTGGATCTAGTGCATGGCATGTACCGTTCGGTTGATACATGCGGGCCAGGGTTCCTTCAAACGGTCCTCAGCCGAGATCGTAAAAATTTCGTATTATAATTGTCTACTGGACAAGTGATCAAAGACAACAAAAAATCTTCGTCTATCATGCACGAGGCAAACCGTAGATGCAATCGCACTCGGGCCCAAACTCATCCTCTAGCGCTTCCTTCGTCCAGGTTCCCGAGAGCACCTGTTCGTATCGTTTTTCCGATACGCGCCGTTGAGTTCTCGCCTGATCCCAGTAGCGCTCCAGCCCTCTCAAACAGGACAATCCATCTTCAATAGCAGCTCTCCTTTCTGGAGCCTCGCCGGCGCTGACGACATCAATGGCAGCCAATATCATGCCACCCAGGGCGGGCAGCGAGGTCGCAGCCACCGTGTCTCCTGCTCTCAACGCTCGACCTGCAAGAGAGAGCAATGACAGCGCTGCGTCGTGCGCCGCGCGCACCTGTCGCTCTACCCGCTCTGGTACCAGGGCATGACGCACATGGCGGTTGAGACGCAGTAGCGTGAAGGCGTGCAGGGCATGCATCAGTACAAACGGGCCTGAGTAGCCCTCGGCGATACTCGTTCGCAGGTTTTCGTCCGTGTCGCGCAATACCTGAGGGAGGCTCGCCACCCAGCCGGCCAGCGCGGCTTGCATGTGCACGTAGAAGGCCTCGTGCATTGCACGGTAAGTAGCACGCGCCTGATGCGTTGCTGTGCGCAGATGCAGCCGCACCTCGCCCCAACGCGCCGCCACCGTCTCCAGCCACGCCAATTCACCCGCCAGACCCAGTGGCGCTCTAGCCGCGCCTTCGGTATCGAAGTAGGGCGAATCTGAGCGTAGGCCACGGTCGTATGCGGCATCAGCGCACGGCAGCCGCAGGCACACGTCCGCCGGCGCCACCCAGTTGGTCACCTCGCCTTCAAGCCGGTCCATCAAGAAGCATGCCCAAAAAGTGCGTCGACGACACTCTGCCAGCTGGTCAATCGTCAGTCCGAACGGCCGCCGTCCATCGCCCGTGCTGCCCGCTCCTTCTCGGTGCAGCTGCAGCGCCACGCCTGTGCTCGTGCGCGAAGCTGCCCCGGCGTAGTCCCATGCAAGTTCGTGACGTCCAATTGCCATGTAGTATAGACGCAGAAGTAGCTGGGCCTGCGCAATACACAGGCTTTGTCGTCCCATGAGCGCCGCAATCGCTGCATGAGCATTCTCGGCGCAACGATGTCCAAAAGTCGCATATCTGTCGCCGGCAAAGACGGAGCCCAATCCGATTATGGCATCGAGCACAATCATTTCATCGCCGTTGCGTTCCTCTGCAGCCCGTGCCCATCGCGTGAAAGCAGCCGGTGGGAAGAGCCGGTAGACGGCCGAGTTGACTCGAACAAGAAAAGTCTCGACCAGCTGCAACATCATGTCCCGTTCGGGGTCATCGTCTGATGCGGTTGTGGTGGGCGTACTGGCGGCAATCTTTTTGGAATCGGACCGTCGTTTGCCCTCGCTCTCATCTGTATCCATACCTGTCCAAGCGGTCGAAGATGGAGTGGCGCCTAGTTCATGGGGTTGTGGGTGCGTGGCTGTTCGCCGACAAGGTCGTTTGGCCTTGACGCACTGTATACATCCGTTGGGTGCAGGCTCGCACTTGATCTTCTTCTCACGGCAATCCAAACAGGCCAGCGCCAGACGCTTACGCGGTTTATTGGCCTTGGTCAAGCCCCAAGCCGGATTGACCGTTTCGCCATCAATGTGCGTGGGCATGCGATAACCACTCTCGTAGACGTGAAAGGTGCCCTCACCGGGAAATTCCCTGACACCCAAGTATTTTCCAGATGACTCGGGCCCGCCAATTTCGTTCGGTCGGCTGGGAGACTCGTCCGGAGGTGGACGGGGCGATTCTGGTAATTTTGGGTAGGAGCGCACAGGAAGTTCCATGGTGCGTGCCGGATAACTCGAAGCATTGTCTGGATAGTTCAGGGCGAGGGGAGGGTGCAGCACCATCGGGGGATGCCAGCCATGCGGCGGGTATCCGAGTTCGTGGACTGGAGGAGGCGACCAAGGTTGTCCATACGGTGACCCGATGCTTGTCAAAATATCTCTGACTCCCGGCAGCTGTGGGGGACGATCCTGGCGCTGGTAGGCCGAGGAAGAGTTGTACGAAGCAGTTCGTGGCTCGATCGGTCGTGGCAGTTCCATGCCAGCTGAGGGTCGAGGAAACCCCGATGGCGATGTTGGCAGAGTCGTAGATGGAGCAGCATTGCGACTATGGAGGCTGTTCCCAGCACGAGCTGGCGGCTGCTCGGGCCGGGAAGTCGAACGATTCATCCTTCAATCACTGACACAGAATATCAACGACTGGCCGGGCCATGGGTATGACATGGTCAGACTGGGACCAGACTGGGAATATAGAGAATGGGGAAGGAAGAGAGAGGAGAAAAAACTTTTAGGAGAGGATCAAAGATAATAAAGGGAGACCCCTCTTTTCTTTCCCCCACCCCGGCCTGAGCCAGTGAGTTTTTTTGAGGGGACTTGACATTACCGGGAAGCGGGATGTGGATTTGGGGGCCCGGTATGGGGGTAGAGACTCCAGAGGTTTGTAGGTCGAAAGCTGTATGGCGTGTCGGCTAATGGGCTGGTCGGGCACTGACGAGTCTGATTGGACCAGGACGTGAACGTCCAGGAATCAAAGCCGCACGGGCCATGGATGAACAGATGGGCGTCGGCGAGAGTTTGCTTAGAGGTCAGGTAGCTCGAGACAACTCACACGCGCCCGCCCCAGGACCGTTAACGGCGCATGCGCCCCTCTCGGATTGAGTGGCGTATGCGAGTCGCCACCCATTACCCCCCAGAGACACAAAACGGCCCCGCTTGTGTGTCTGGATCGCCGTGTTGAGGGTTGCACAATTGCGCCCACGGCTTCCTTCGGACGGCCTTCTCCCACCGGCAGAGGAAGCTGTCCGCTCCGCCGCCACGTGCATCCGGCCCAAGAGAGGCACACCGCCACCGGGGGTCGCGCCAGGCCCGGCAGCAGCGCACCGCAAAGCTGCATCTCTTTGCCGACCGGCTCCGAGACCCAGCATCCATGCTGCTCCCCGCGGGCGGACCGGCTGATCCTGTTGCTTCTGCCGGCTGCACAACCCGGGATGATAGAGGTCACGCGACACGTCCCTGGGTATGCTGCCTGACGTGATTTTTGCTCGAGTGGCCTGATCTTCCCTAGAAAAAAATTCCCGAAGGGCACGGTACGCACATAGAGCTGTGAGGGCGGTGGGCGGCACTCGGGCAGATGCATGCATGACCTGCACCCGCCGTCCTGCCTTGACCAAGGAGAAAAAAGGAAAAAAAAAAACCTTTTGATCCAGATGGAAGCAGATCGCCAACTGTAGAATCACGAGTGTGACTTCTAGTGCGCCATAGTTACCGAAGGGTTTTCTGGTTTCTCTCTACGTGCCGGAGGACATGCAATCCGTCCTTGCATCTCCCATCCTTTTGGGTATGGTAAATGTCGGACGGCATATTTCAAGCTGTCAGACAACATTTCTGGAAAGCTTCGGGTGTATATTTAGTTCTTCGCCGTTTTGGCACTGCAGCGCGCAGGACCGTACATTAGGTGGTGGTGAATTAGGAGAAATGGCTTGTTCCACGTAAAGGCATTGTCAAGGGCCCTTGGTTGGATTATCTGCGCAGCCCCACACTGTGACCAATGAAAACCTGCAGTGGTGGTGCCTTGAGTCTTGCCAAGCCCCCCAAGATATCTGCCTGAAAAATTAAGAGCCGAGTGATGAACACAGGCCACCCCTGTTGATGTGCGATGTCGCTGCCCTGTGAAACACGATGGCCTTGCAGATCATCGCGACTTTTGACATCCGCTCAGCTCGTTCTTTTCTATCGCACAACATATACCAATCTAACTGGCCAGACGAGACCAAATCGGATGGCTACGGATCACGTAACCGCGACGCTTAAGCTGCAAGATGCCGCCAGCCGTGGGGATCTAAACCGGCTTTTTGGATGGAGAACTGATTAGCAATACTGAGATGAGAAAAGGTGTGGCGTCACCTGCCGGCTTTCACACACCCCCACGCGGGGTCAACAAACGGGGGGTTGCTACCAGGGGCCGAACCTTTGCTGCTTTGTGCTGCAGGGATACGACGGGAGTAACCGTTGTTTACCCTCCTCCCCCCCCCCCCCCACGCCAAGCCCTTTAACCCACAACACCTACATGGACACAGCAGGCCGCTTTCTTACGGCCCTTGCCTCAATTTTGCTAAGGCTCTGTGCTTATCTTTTCCTTCGATGGATTCCTGGCCATCATTTTCCACCCGCTATTTGGGCTCTATTGGCCGCGTACATTCCCTCTTTCGTTTATCAACTCGTAAACTTGTCGCCTTGGGCGTTAGTTGACGATGAAATCGACATTCTTGTACCAGACGAGGACGATGTCGATCTGGAAGATATCGATGTTGTCGAAACGGTTACGGTCCGTAAAAAAAGCCCCCAAATTATCAAGACGCTTCTCACCGGTTTGCCAAGCCCCACGAGCTTTTTCTGGAGTGCGGTGACCTTTGCCATAAATATAGCTCTGGCTGCCATGGTCTGGGACTTTGTATACCGCGCCACTCTCTTTCACCCCGCCCGCGATCTGTCACTGGCTCGAGCCGGTTACGTATCGGATTCAGCTGCTCATATTCTGGTCCGTGAACCCGAAATCTCGCAGCTCCCGATTTCGGTTTCCTACCGATATGCGGATCCCCCATTGGCTCATCCATTTCACGATCCGGACTGGAAGCGGGCCGGTCATCTCGAGTGGCTGGACGAGTCTACCGACTACACTGGCACATTCACATTGACGGGGCTACGTCCCGATACAAAGTACGAATGGGCGACTAGCAACAACCGCTCTGGGACTTTTGTGACTGCTCCTCGTCCAGGCCACACATCATCCAGGCTTGATTCACCTGGTCGGTTTACATTTCTGCACACGTCATGCCTTAAAAACAACTTTCCTTATCGTCCGTTTTCCAACCCCCTTTCCAACACTGGCCTCAAGCTGTTGGGCGAGAAGGTTGGCGAGTTGCATGCACGCTTCATGCTCTTTTTAGGCGATTTCATCTACATTGACGTGCCACACCGCCACGGTAGCACTGCAGAGCATTACCGAAGGGAATATCGTCAAACGTACGCCAGTCCTGATTGGGAGGGTGCAACACGCGAGCTGCCCTGGATTCACGTTTACGACGACCACGAAATCGCCAACGACTGGGACGGAAACACGACGGGCATTTTCCGCGCAGCCGACGACCCATACCAGCATTATCACATTTCCGTGAATCCGCCCCCCGTCCGCTCAGGACGCACATATTTCTCCTTTACCCATGGCCCTGCAACGTTTTTTATGCTCGACACTCGGAGGTATAGGTCCCCTAACGACGCCACCGACGGTGCCGACCCCGTAACGGGCGAGGCTACAAAAACGATGCTCGGCCAGGAACAGTTGGCGGATCTTTTGCAGTGGCTGCAACGGCCTGAGCCGGCTGGTGTGCGATGGAAAATCGTCATCAGTTCTGTTCCGTTTACGCAGAACTGGTATGTTAACGCGCAGGACACGTGGCGCGGATACCTCGGCGAGCGGCAAGTGATCCTGGAAGCCATGTGGGATGTGGGGCTTATGGAAGGCGGGCTTGGCGTGGTGGTCCTTTCGGGAGATCGACACGAGTTCGCGGCAACGGCGTTTCCACCTCCGCCGGAAGGCGTTATCGAGGTTCTTGGGATGCCTCATGGCGGCGATCCTCTTCGACCGCGAGAGAACCCAAGTCTGCTGCGGACGAGACGCAAACGCTGGCCGGCCAAGGCTACGGTGCACGAGTTTTCGGTCAGTCCGTTGAATATGTTTTACCTGCCCACGCGCAGCTATGCTGAGCCGTCGCCTGACGAAGACGGATACGTCAGCGATGTGCGGATTAAGTACATCCCCGACGGGAATAGCAAGTTTGGGGCTGTTAGTATTGATGATCCGGGCACGAGTGATCAGTCGCTGCTGCACTATCGTTTGTTTGTGGACGGAAAGGAAGCTTGGAGTTACATGCTGTCTGCTGGGGGAGGGGGGAACAAGATCTAATCATGCTGTACTAGTAGTAGTAGTAGTAGTGTATATACGTATCTCATGTCATGCAATCTTGTAGATCTAGCCAAAGTCAAAGGACGGGGTGCTTGAAGTTGAGCACTGCCCCTCAAAAAGCTTTGAACAATCAAGAATCAAACAAAAACGCACTTACATATCCGTTCCGTAACCTGAACGTAACCTATGATAGACGCGTGCCTGCGCAAACTTTATACCGACCGTTCAACTTTCAAGGTGTTTCCGTTACATGCACGTGAATTTCCCCACGCGTTTCCAAGATAACCCCACAATCCAATCCACACCTCCCCGACCCAATTACGCGCCAGCGCAGCGATCGCATCTCTCCTAATACCAGCAAATCATAATCGCGAAAGCGACCCAACCAATTCCACGCGAAGCATTCCCCCCGCACAACTCCCGCGAGAAGCATCCCCACTATCCACCATTACCCACCCGCAATTAACAATGCAATCCGCCCTCCTCACACCCCTAACAAACACAACCCAAACCCTCACCCGCCTCGCGGAGAGCATCTCAGCCTACAACCCCTCAGTAAGCACCTGCACCACACTTGTAACCCAAACCGACGAGCTCGAGGACGCGTTAGCGTCCCTACACCAACATCAAATTTTGCATACGCGGAAGGGAGAGCTTCAACGCGATTTCGCGCGGGGAGTTGATGAAGGGAGGGATGTTACGAGACGACTGATTGAGTTGAGGAGAGAGTTGATTAGTATTGTGGGGTTGGGGAGGGAGGGGGAACGGGAGGTGGAGTTGGGGGAGGTTTTGGGGTTTGGGGGGGGAATAGCGAGGGGAACGGGATTTAGGGGGAATGATAAGAGGGGGGAGGAGGGAAAAAACCAGGATGGAAAAGATGACAAGGGAGAGTCGTTCGGGGATACGTCAACGCCGTACGAACGAAGAAGGGGAGGGTATGGAACTTCACCTCCCCCTCCAAAGCCACACCCAGATGTGATTAAACGGGGCATAATAACTGAAGTGGACGAGAGGTTCCTGGGTAGGGCCGCGGCGCGGGTTGTGCAGCCTTGGCCTAGTGTTGATCAGATTTTTTCGGGAAATTTGGTCAAAGTCCAGAAGCGAATGGAGGCGGAGGAGGAAGCTGCTGCTGCTGGGGTTGTGGGTGATAAAGAGAAGAAGAGTTTCTGGGAAGAGGAAGGGGGAGGGTATAACGGTGCTGCGGCGGGTGAAGAAGAAGATGTCTTTGATCCTGACGCTTAGAAAATTTCTTAATTAAAGATGATATATTTGACGTTCCAAAAAAAGCAGCTGGTATCATGAGAATCTTTCAAAAAACCGTTCCGTCGGAAGAAATCATTATGGGCGACTCCTTGGTGTTGGGCCGCGAAACTTCGGCGAGTTCCCGACCGCCTTTCCACGTTCCCGCTTCCAGAAGCTGGGCGAGGCTCAGCCTCTCGCCCGCTGGCAGGTTCAGGCATGAGTTGACTTCGTCTAGAAGCAGGTCCATGAACCCGACTGTCAGTGCCCTCCACTCTACGATTACGTCATCCTCGACGGAGAAGAGAGGCACGACCTCCATGTTTGGCTGACCTTCTCGCGTCGCGTTCTTCTGGAACGCGTCCAGACCGCGTTTTGCATCCTCGGGTTTGAGGGTCAAGAGGCCAGTGTCGATGAGAAGACCGCCGTTGCGGTATTCGGGTAGCCCTGTGAGGAGTTCCGTGCCGACAAAGTGCACGTTTGCCAGTCTCTGCATTGGGACCATGAGGGAATAGGCTAGCCATTGTGTGGCATTGTGGAAGGGGACGATGTGTTCCCATGGTTCGGTGGCGTTCGGCATCGACGCATATGGCCACGCATCGCCAACGGATTTTCCCGAAACCTGAGGGCGCGACGTGGGCCAAATGTTGGACAATCCGTCCGCCAACGCTGTCCAGAGCGTGGGGACGGGGACTATGGGAACTGCTGTAACGACTGTTGTGGAGTGGGAGAGGAGATAGTCAAGAAGGTTGCCCGGGCGTGCATCGGCGCCGAAAATCTCCTTGTTCTGAAGAGCAACACTCAGGCGCTTCAAGAGATTTGCCCGACCTTGAAGGCCGCTGACGGGGTTGTCGGCTGTATCCTGCAGCCCTTTGGCGAGTTTCTCAACCGTTAATGCTTTTAGTCCCGCGCTGTCAACGCGGAAAGGCTGATCGGGCTGGCTGGAGAAGAGCCCGGTCTTGAACATCTCTAGACTCGCTACGGCGAGACCCTCGCTGCGGCTGTAAACGTTGGCGCTTTCCTTGGATTTATACCGCCATCTCGTGCCCGACCCGGCATCCAGCAGGACGGAAACAACAAAGAGGTCCATCAACCTTCGCGTTCTTTCCTGCGTATCCACGGTGCTGGGCCAGGAGGCCATCAGCTGATCGATTCGCGGACGACCTCCGACGTCAAAATGCTGCCACCGGCTGAGCTGGGGTATGTCCTTGAAATCAGGGCCATGATCCCTCTATTCAGGTCAGCTTTGCGGCAAGAGTTTCATGGATTCAAAATACCTTGATGATGGAAACAACATAATGCGCCGTGTCTGCGAACTTGGTCATATCCACGGAAAAATGCGTCGATTTGCCCTCGAGGGCCTTGTCGAGTATCGGCTTGCAGCGCTCACGCACAGCGTAGATGCTGCGCAAATAGCCGACAGGGTCCTGGAGCGGATCGGGGGCTTTTGGCAAGGGGAGGTCGGGGAGATTGGCGTTCTCGGCTGGGTTCGCGGGGCCGCGTCTGCTGGGCGGGTTGTTGGAGCCATTAGTGGAAGGACGGTCGCGGCGGTTAAAGAAACCCATTAGAATAGGAAAAAAATGAAGGAGACAAGGAAAAGAAAGACTGAAGGGAATGTCGTTGACCGTCGGGGGCTTGGATGTCCAATGACCCAATCGGGCATGGTCGACACCTGTCGCAGCCGAAATTAACGGGCCCACCGAGGAGCCCACCGAGGGACCCGCTGCGGGACCCACTGATCGCCCGGGATGCACGGGCTAATAATGACTTCAGATGGTGGAGAGATCATCTCCATCTCTGTGGTCGTGCGAGTCAACAGCAATCCAGACCTTTCTTTACGTCCAGGCCATCTCTTGAGTAATCATCGAATTTGGCAGGATGGCTAGTCTAGGCAACTATCATACTGTATAGGACTATAGTTGGGCACAACCACCGTATCCCACCACGCTAGTCTCGGCACAAACACAGCCACACCTCCTCCCGCCCAATCCTTTGCATTTGATCGTGGAATTAACAACTGTCCCACCAGTTGAGAAGCGCCATACTGAAGCCGTTCTGAAAATCTTCCGTTAAGGTTTCGACCAATGGATGCCCCTCCACTTTCAGGCCTCCGAGTGCTCGAACTTGCCGGCCTCGCACCTGGTACGTAGACCATGTATGCAGCTAAAAGTCAGCCCACCTAAAGATGACATCCCTGCACAGCCCCCTTTACGGGCATGCTTCTGGCCGACTGGGGCGCCACGGTCCTGCGAATTGACCGTCCCCCCAGCGAAGCATCCCTACCCACCAGCGACCAGCTCGTGCGGCGGAAGTCCAGCATCCTGCTCGACCTCAAGTTGCAGAGCAGTGTGAAACTCTTACACTCTCTACTCGCACATGTAGATGTGTTCATCGACCCCTACCGCCCAGGTGTATTAGAGAAGCTGGGGTTGGATCCTAGAGATCTTGTCGCCCAGAACCCTCGACTGATCGTTGCCCGATTAACTGGGTTTCGACCTCCTGAATCTGATGAAGCTGCCAACAAAGCTTCATACAGCCATCGTGCGGGCCATGATATCAATTACATATCCCTCTCCGGCGCACTGTCACTATTTGGACCCGCGGATCGTCCGCCCACAGCTCCCGCGAACCTACTCGCGGACTTTGCCGGCGGGGGATCTGTCTGTTTTATGGGAATCTTACTCGCCCTTATTCATCGGGCTCGAACGGGCAAAGGCCAGATCGTGGATGCGAACATGGTCGATGGGTCGGCATATCTCGCCACTATGGCTAGATTAGCCTCGAAAACCCCATTTTGGGATGCTCCGCGGGGAGAGAACCCACTTGACGGTGGGTGTCCTTTTTACCAAGCATACGAGACCAAAGATGGCCTCTTCGTAGCCGTCGGCGCGTTGGAAGAAAAGTTCTTTTCTGAACTACTCCACGGACTGGATCTAACTGAACCAACCTACGGCGATAGATGGAACAAACAACTCTGGCCTAAACAAAAAGCCTTGCTAACAGCAACCTTCAAAACCAAAACCCGAGCGGAGTGGGAGGGTATCTTCATCGGAAAAGACGCCTGCGTCACACCAGTCCTCACCCACTCCGACCTCCAACAGCGAGGCTTCAAACAACGTCCCATCGTGCATCTCTCCTTCTCCCCGGGGTTAGCCATCGAACCCGGCCCTTCAGGAGGGCAGGGACCGGGCGTTCACGGTTCAGGCTGGAGCGAAGCGGGCCTCCTCCCCGGCCACAACGGCGAATCCATCCTAACTTCCTGGACCCACTGGCAACGAGGCCACAACTACACAATCTTACAAAACGGAACATTAACGTTAACCCATCCAACCCAGTCAAAACTCTAAACCAAACACCCCAGTATCAAACTCTGAACCACAAACTCATCATTAACAACCGTAACCCTCCCATCAGAAACACACAATCCGTTCTCCCCGCGTTTCCTCTTCCCCTTCTTACCAAACACCCCCGCTGCGGCGTCCTGCACCCCTCGTCCATGAACATAAACAAAAACCCTGCTCCCCAGCGTTCTCGCCAGCTCTCCACCCTCCTTAGCCCCCTCAACATTATGCACCCCCTCCGCCCCCAACGCGCGAAGGAGAAACTCATACGTCCGCCTCTTCTCCTCCCCTCCCCTCTTCGTGCCGACCATGATAACAGTAACTCCCCTCAGCAACAAATCCCTATTCCTCAACATCTCCCCCAACGTCGCGTTAGCGACCCTACACCCGGGCAAGGTCCGCGACCTCACAGCCCCATCCAACAAAACCGACTCCCCGGCAGGCAGGAGAAACTTCTCCCACCCCACAACTCCCCTCTCACCCACACACTCTTTCACCCAACGATGCGAAAGCGTGGGTATCCCGAGCGCGAGAGCCTGCATATACTTCTCCCTCCTTGAATGTCTATCCGCCAGTAGCGCGACGAAACCCAAATTCTCGTAGTGTGGATGTAAAGTGAAATCTGTTGGGGTGAATAACGCATCGAACCCCTCGAGGATTGTACCCCCTTCCGCCGTGATTGTACTTGTGAGGGAGGATTTGTAAGATGTGTTGCTGCCGAGGGAGATGGCGAAGGCCATGTTACTGAATAGACCAGCAGACTTGCTGGGTAGGTTTCCCGGGGAGGGAGCCCTCCGGGGCCGCGACCCGGGCGTTGGGGGGTGCGATCCACTCCCCGCTGGGGTCGTGGGTCTGCTTGCACACCCATGCGAACGCCCCTGCGGGGTGAAGGGACGGGCGGCGAAAGCCTTCCATAATGTATGCGTGAGGTAGATGTTCGTTACCAAAACTTCGGTTTCGGGGGACTTGGATTTTTTGGAGTGGGGTTTTACCCACACGGATATGTGCCCGTTAATGTCGGATAGGTTTTGAGATGGGGTGGCGTGCCGACCGAGTTTGGTGATGGTGTAGGTTTCTTTGCGCATGCCGGCGCGGTCGAGCTTTACTCTGTCGCCGACGCGGAGGGAGAGACTGCGGACTTGGTGCGCGGGGAGGGTGGTTGGGGTGGTGTCGTCGAAGATGACTGAGTATGTGGTTGGGGTGACTGTGGAGAGGTATGTGGCGGGGTAAAAGTTGTGGTAGGTGCCTTTGAAGAGGGCGAATATGCGGTTGGTGTGGACTGGAGGGGGAGACGGTGGGGTTGAATTGGCGGTTTCTTGTGCTGTTGGGGGCGAGACAGCTCTAGGGGAGACTGTTCTAGTGGAGATTGCCTCCTCAGTGGAAACAGCCGTCGATGGTGCAGTCTCTTTTGTCGCTGTAGGAGGATGCTCCGCCGTTGTGAACGACGATGTCTCGAGAGCAGACGGAGAAGACATCCTATGATGTCGAGAAGTCATCCTGCGTCGTTTAATCGGTCTGTCACTCACTGGCGAGCTCGTTGCATTCACGAACTCGTCATCGTCTGGACTCATGATGTCGCCTAAAATGGCAGAGATACCAGGCTGAGCATCGGCGCTGCAGAGAGGTGGAGAGGAATCAGCTGCGATCTCGGAAAAGGTCTTCACGCCCGCTGCTTTGCGTAGGTATGTGGCGCTATTTTGGCTCTGTGTGGGTTTAGATCTTGAAGCTGGAGGTGGCATTAGAGTTATCTGCGATGGAGCCTTAGCCTCGCTTTCTGGTACTTCCACGTCCGAGCTTGGTTTTTGAACATTGTTGGACTGCCCTACGCAAGGCGAACAAGGCACGAAAAAGGGTGACTGGTTGATAGGGACCACTCGTCGAATAGGTTCAGAATCTGAAGGCTGCGTGGCGGCTATTATCCGCTCGGAGGAGTGTTCTTCTTGGGACTTATTGAATCTCTGGGGCTGACTTCTGGGAACAACCTGAGTCAAGTCGTCGTCCTCTGCCGGGGTTTCTTCTTCTGATTCTTCGTCAAGAGTGTTAAATTCCACCCGCTCTCCTTTTCTCAATGGATTATTGAAACCAACCTTGCCCTTGCGATTGGGAAGTGGATTTTTACCAGTGGAACTGGACTGTTTTAGGCTCCTCCATTGGGTAGGCGTGGCGATTGTTGCTCCAGGAGAAATTTGATTAAAGTGATCATCATTTCGAAGGTTAGGAGAAGGACGAGAAACGATTGGATCTGAGCGCGGATTGTCTGTGACAGGTGAAGATACGGCCTGCGTCTGGTTGAACAACTGTGTGGCTGTGAGGAGTGGCGCTCTTGATGTGATTCCAAATGCCTGGGAAAAGTGTGGAGTCTTGGCAGATGGCAGGTCTACGCTTTCGTTGCGTTTGTGAGTCGCTATCGCCGGAGTTTTTGGTTCTTTTGGCAGTTCAGCGCCGTCCTGGGAGCTGCCAAGCGATCCAATATCGCTCAAAGGTGGCGATGCCGGTGGCCATCCAGAGGTCAAGTCGACGTAGCCCGTTTCGCCTTGAGTCACAGTCGCCGGTGCCAGCTCCGTCTTGCGCATTGAACCGGAGAGTTCTCTGTAGATCTGAGTGTCCATGAGCTGGGTGTCGCCCTCTGGGTAAACGTCTTCGCGCGCCATTAGCCGTGGAATGTCTACGTTTACGACCGGCGCATCGTTCAAGAGTTGTTTCTGAACAGTTTCCAAGACATGAACTGGGACGCTTCCAATGCTATCCTGGAGAGACTCCATCTGTCCCGTCCTGCCGCGTCGCTGTGACGCGTTTGGGACGGGATCTTCCGTGACACTTGACAGCCGTTTTGGGAAGTTTGCGCGGAGAAGATGCAGAAGGTAACAATTACATCGCTTTGAACGTCGCAAAAATCACCGACAAACAAAGGAGCCTCGAATCCACCGATATCTCCGGTCTGAAATTCTCTCTTGACCGTTGTTGCTTGCCGTGGCTTGCAACAGTTTGCGCTAACGGCTCGGCCCGCACCGATCAGACGACAGGCGAATCAACGTTTGGTTGGCAAAAGTTCATTGACCAAAATGTATACCCTCCGCCAGATTCAACACATCAAGACGCCAAGACCAGTTCAAATATTGACTCGCTTCCAACCAATATCCTTTTCCATCATCAATCAAATGCGAACTCAACATGACGAAGCAACCCAAGGCAAAGCTACTACATCAGCAAACAGCGGCGACCAATCCAGACCCCAGCACCAAATCAAATACACCTCTGATGCCTATCCTAACCTTAAACGAAACCCCAACTTCAAAAGGGTCGATGAGGAAGACATAAAATTCTTCAAACCCCTCCTAGGGGAAGCCATTATAGACGGCATATCTCACGATGTCTCATCCGACCTCCAACCCTACAACACAGACTGGATGAAAAAGTACCGGGGCCATACCCGTCTCGTTCTCAAGCCAGACAACGTAACCCAAGTCTCTGAAATCTTAAAATACTGCAACTCCAAAAAGCTAGCTGTGGTCCCTCAGGGCGGCAACACGGGCCTTGTCGGGGGCAGCGTTCCCGTCTACGACGAGATCGTAATCAACCTAGCTCGGATGAACAAGATCCGGTCTTTTGACGATGTCTCCGGCGTCTTGGTTGCTGATGCGGGTGTCGTCCTGCAGCAAGCAGACGAGCATGTAGCGTCGCATAAACACATTTTCCCGCTCGACCTTGGAGCGAAAGGCAGCTGTCAGATTGGCGGCAACGTGGCTACGAATGCGGGTGGGCTGCGCTTGTTGCGTTACGGGAGTATGCATGGGAATATCCTGGGTTTGGAGGTTGTGCTCCCGGATGGGACTGTTTTGGATGATCTGGGGACGTTGCGGAAGAATAATACCGGGTATGATCTAAAGCAACTGTTCATTGGTGCTGAGGGGACGATTGGGATCATCACTGGTGTGTCGATTCTGTGTAACCAACGCCCAAAGGCGGTTAATGTGGCGTATTTCGGCCTCGAGTCATATGAAAAGGTCCAGGAGGCGTATAAAGAGGCAAAGGGACAACTATCGGAGATTTTGTCCGCGTTTGAGTTGATGGATGGGGCGTCACAGTGGCTTTACAGAAGGGCTGCTGGAAAAGAGCCCCTACTTGGCGGTGATTATCCGTTTTACTGTCTTGTGGAAACGTCTGGTTCGAACTCGGAACATGATACGGAGAAGTTGGATAAGTTTTTGGAATATGTCATGGGAAAAGAGATTGTGTGTGACGGTATTGTTGCTCAGGATGAGTCTCAATCTCAGGCTATATGGGGTTACAGGGAGGGTGTGTCGGAAGCTTCGCAGCATTGGGGTGGGGTGTATAAGTACGACCTTTCGATCCCTCTGGCGAAGCTTTACGATATCGTTGCGGAGACGAGGCAAAGGTTCAACGACAATGGACTCATGGGGAAGGGGAAGCCGGTCGTGGATGTTATTGGGTACGGACATATGGGGGACAGTAACCTTCATTTGAACGTCTGCACGAGGGGGTACAGCAAGAATGTTGAAGAAGTGCTGGAGCCGTGGGTGTACGAATGGGTCTCAAAGCACAATGGGTCAATATCGGCTGAACATGGACTGGGCCTCGCGAAGAAGCCGTATATCAGATACAGTCGGTCGGAGACGATGATGAAGCTAATGAAGCAGTTGAAGGATCTATACGACCCGGTGAGTCATGCAGCAGTCTGCTATCTGGAAGATGGCTAACGATAGCAGAACGGAATCATGAACCCGTACAAGTACATCTAGACGAATACATCCAGATGGTGGCTGTGGCTGACCGTTATCTTATCGCTGACGGCCCGCTTTAGCGCAACTTCCCCGCCTTCATCGCCAGGATTTTTTGATCCCGGCCGCATGTCGCGCATGTCGCACGATGAGGAGAAGCAGACGATTGACGTCTACCAAGGCGTGTATGTGCACCAGGATAATGGAATTCTGTCAAAACTTCGACGATGGGAAGCCACGCTGGACCGCAGGCTCGGCGTCGAGAGCGAGGCGATTGATCGAAAACTCCCTGACCAGCGACAGCCGCCTACCTGGCGCGGCGAGCTTTCCATGTGTCTGCTCTGGGCGAGCGGGACGATGAACCTGTCGTGTGTCGCGACCGGATTTCTGGGATGGGAGTTTGGTCTTTCACTTAAACAGTCGTTGCTCATATCAATCTTTGCTTCTCTTTTAGGCGCATCGGTGTCTGCCTTTACCGCCACCTTGGGTGCTGCCACGGGCCTGCGTCAGATTTCAATCGGTCGTTACAGCATGGGATGGTATCCAAATAAGATCATTGCTGGTCTGAATATTATCCAACAAATGGGTTGGTCTGCTGTTGGGTGTATCACTGGAGGTGTTGCTCTCGTTGCGGCATCAGATGGAACCATCCCGACCGAAGTGGGCATGGTCATCATTGGACTTTGCTCTCTATTGATCAGCTTCCTGGGGTTGAAGGTCATTCTGGCATATGAGCGTTATGCCTGGTCAGTCAACTGAAATTGTCTGAAGATCACTCTGACAAAACAGGTTCATCTATCTCGTCATATTCCTCATCATCATGTGTGAGACGGGGAAGTATACAGACAACAAGACTCCCGCAAAAGGCAGCTCATTAAGCATCAGCGGAGCGGCCCTATCACTGATTGCCGTCGTCTACGGCTCTTCCGCATCATGGTGCACCGTAGCCGGTGACTATTACGTCCTCTACCCAGTAAACACATCACGCCTCAAAATCTTCCTCCTCACAGCCACCGGAATCGGCATCCCAACCGGTCTTGGCATGTCCACCGGCTGTGTCGTAGCATACGCCCTGAACAACCGGCCCGACTGGGCCGAGACATATAATAACAAAGGCATCGGCTTTCTCCTCCAACAAGCCCTCTATCCCTATGGCTTTGCAAAGTTCCTCCTCATAATGCTCGTCCTCTCCGGAATCAACTGCAACGTCATAAACACCTACTCCGCAGCAATCAGCTGCCAACAAATCGCACGTCCGTGCGCTCGAATTCCCCGATTCATCTGGACACCAATCTGCTTCTGCATCATCATTGCACTGTCACTAGCAGGCAGAAACGAACTCCTAACCTATCTCGAAAACTTCCTCTCTCTACTCGGCTACTGGGCGACATCGTATTTTGTCATTGTGTTCTCAGAGCACTTTATCTTCCGAAAGGGGAAGATGGAGAATTACAATCTCCAGGGTTGGAACGAACCGGTTAAGCTGCCAATTGGGCTGGCCGCGTTAACGGCATTTTTGCTGGGGGTTGTGATGTGGTGCATGGGCATGGTACAGACGTGGTTCGCAGGACCGATTGGGAAGATGATTGGGGAAAGTGGTGGTGACGTGGCGAATGAGCTGACGTTTATTGTTACCGTTTTGGCGTACATTCCGCTACGGTATGTAGAGTTGAAGACGTTTGGGCGGTAGTCTGGCGGTAGTCTTGCTATGGTCATGTGATTGAAAATTGTTTATCTTGAAAGTGAATTTGACCCACTGCAGACATCACAAACCACTACAATTTGACCGCAGAACAATCACCTCACATAGATCATTCACATCACAATTTACCCACATCATCCAAGTCACCACATCACAACCCCTCCACTGTCTCGCACCATGTCCCAAAAAATCACAGAAAAAATCTCCTCCCTCCCCCCAAATACCCCATGGACCTCCCTCGAATTCTTTCCCCCAAAAACCGCCGAAGGCATGTCCAACCTCCGCGCGCGTCTGATCAGGATGAACAAGACCTTACACCCCCTCTTCGTGAACATAACCTGGGGCGCGGGGGGGAGTACATGTGATAAATCCCTCGAATTAGCGGAGTTTACGCAGAGAGAATTGGGGATTACGACGTGTTTGCATTTGACGTGTACGAATTTGAGTAGGGATGTGATTGATCGGGTCCTCTCCCGCGCTAAAGAAATTGGGGTGAAAAATATTTTGGCATTAAGAGGTGATCCACCGAGAGATGAACACCCGACTACCGGGGAGGGTGGAATTCTTAGCGAAGCAGCCCACCCTGGGCATAGCGAAGCAATCCACACTGGTGATTCCAAATTCAACAATCCCTCCTCCCCGCGCCCTAAAGGAACCCTCCCCTCTCCGCCCAAGCAAAAATTCAACCACGCAATCGACCTCGTCACCCACATCCGCCTCCACTACGGGGGGTACTTCTGCATCGGCGTAGCAGGCTATCCGGAGGGCCACAGCGACCACACCCACCCCCTTACCCAATCCGTCTCTCACGACCTTCCCTTCCTCGAATCCAAACTCCACGCGGGCGCGGATTTTATAATGACGCAGCTGTTTTACGATGTGGATGCATACACATGCTTCCAGAACCTCGTTCGGGGGAGGTTTCCGGATGTGGTGATCATCCCGGGATTAATGCCGGTGCAGAGTTATCAGATTTTTGCGCGGACGACGAAACTTTCGCATGTAAAGGCGCCGGGGTGGGTGACTGATGCCCTTGGGGAGGCGAAGGGAGATGATGAACGGGTTAAAACTGTCGGTGTGGAGATTCTGACAAAGATTGTAGGGACGCTCCGCGGTAATGGGGTAAGGGGATTTCATTTCTATACGTTGAATTTGGAGAAGGTCGTTACGCAGTTACTCCAGCAGGCGGAATTGATCACCGAGAGGGACGAGGGTAGGATCGCTTCGCGGGAGGCGACGTGGGACGATTTCCCTAACGGACGGTGGGGAGATGTGCGCTCGCCCGCATATGGAGAAATTGATGGTTACGGAGCGAGTTTACATGCTGATTTTCCGACGGCGTTGAGGCTCTGGGGTAGGCCGGCTTCGCCTGCTGATGTTTCGGAGGTTTTTGAACGTTACTTGAATGGGGTGATTGAGAGTATGCCATGGTCGGAAGAGCCGCTGCAGACTGAGACGGTTATGATTAGGGGGGTGTTGTTGAAGATGGTGGAGAAGGGGTGGTGGACTGTTGCTTCGCAACCGCATGTTGTGGGGGTGGAGAGTGAGGATGCGGTTTTAGGGTGGGGGCCGAAGGGTGGGAAGGTGCATCAGAAGGCTTTTGTGGAGTTTTTTCTCCCGCCGAACGATTGGAGGAGGTTGGAGGGTGTGCTGAAGAGGGAGAGGGGCCTGACGTTTTTCGCGGGGAATAAGGCTGGGAGGTTGGTTTGTTCGGATGGGGAGGAGGTTAATATTGTTACTTGGGGGGATTTCCCGCACAGAGGAAGGCTAACGCCGACGATGATTGACAAGGTTAGTTTCAAGAGTTGGTGTGAGGAGGCGTTTGATATTTGGGGGGAGTGGAAAAGGGTTTTTATGAGAGGGTCGGAGAGTGCGAGGTTGATGGATAAGATAAGGGAAGAGTATTGGCTCGTTAATGTGATTATGGATGATGTGGAGAGGGGGGATGAGTTGTGGGAGATGTTGTTGAAGGTATGATCAGAGAATTAGTTCGGCGGAGTCGCTGTCGCTGTCTGCGATTGTGGATGTGAAGAATCTGGACGTTCTGGCTGTGCTGGCGCGTTGGGGTTCAACGATACCGTTTTCGGTGGGTTGCTTGATTGTGTCCGTGGCTTTTCTACTCTTCTTCGGCTCATCCGTGATTTTTTTGGACTCATCTGCGGCTTTCTTATCCTTTTTGGTCGTCTTGACCTTCTTGGGCGCCTCCTCATCACTCATATCATTCAGAACGTCATCATCATCACTTTCATCTCGTTTTAAGCCGGCCAGCAAAGCATCTCGCTTCTCCTTCCCATACGTTCTTAACCGCAACTCCTTCACCAGGTCAAGCCACAACAGTTCCTTCTGGCAGCTGGGACACTTTCCACCAATTGGTACTATCGCATCTGTTCCAGCCAGGAACGAAGCTGCCAGACATTGAACATGCAACATCGCATCACATCCTTCTCCAGGACAGATCAATGTCATGTTCCCACTTGGAGGCAGTCCCTTGTTGCATATTGCACAATTAAGCCACTCGGCGTCCTCAAATCGGGCCAGGTTCTTCTGGACAAGCCCGCCCATGTCCGCAAAAGTCACATCTACTTCCTGGATTGAGCTCTCACTTAGACTGACAACAACATGATGTGCAAGTGGCTGCAATTTTGCAGTACACTTGACCCATGAGTGGTGAACGTCAGGGGTGTAGAAAGTAACCCTCAACGGCCATCGACTAAAAGTAAGAGATTGCAACAGCAGATGAAGATGTGTAAGCTTATCAACCAACCGACGACGCAACTTGGCAGGACGGAGATGTGGCGGGATATGGCGGGTGAGATGGGGCTTTTGCCATGCCCATCTTGGAGAATTAGAAGGAATGGTGTGGATACTGAAACTGCTTACTCAAATTGCAAAGCGGCTATCTTTGAGGGAAACCCAGAAACCAAACACGTCATCTCCCATGGACGCAGATTAGGACGACCTGTCCGTACAGCTCCTCCTTTAGCAAGGCCGTTGTGCTGGTTCAAACGACGCTTTGGATTTGGAGTAGACCCGACATAGAGGGAGGCATGATGTACAGTTGAACGTAGCAGATAGCAGGCGTAATATGCCGGGATTGGAATGTCCATCCTACACCTGGGCAATGTCTGGACCAGATGGATGGTCAAGTGAAGTGGTCGGCAGTCCCCCACCGGGAGCTGCCGAATCGTGCACTAAGCCCGATATGGCTAGCGTGAAGCGCGGCATCGCGAATCCCACCATGAGGTCGCGACACCCACCGACTTTTATCAAAACGCATATATTGACATGACAAGGCACCCCTCGTTTATGATCATCGGTAATTTGTCTACGACTTCACTGTGGCATTAACACCATGGGCACGACTCCGAACTCGACCGCTCGACCACGGACCAAAGCATCGCCGGGCAATGGTACGCCGTCGGCCAGGTCCGAGGCGCAGCAGACCGCGGCAGGGACGCTGAATGGACCGCCGTCTGGGAACAACCATGCCATTCCGCTGAGCGCCCGCCGTGCCGAGCCGTTGGATCTCTCCACGGTCGAGCTGCGCGGGCAGATCAAGGGCGACGAGCGTCAGGAAAAGCGGCAGTTCGACATGCCCGTCGCGCCGTCATACCATCCGACCGAAGAAGAATTTCGCGACCCAATGGAATATATCAAAAAGATTGCCCCGGAAGCGCAGCAATACGGCCTGTGCAAGATCACGCCGCCGGCCTCGTTCCAGCCGCCGTTTTCCATCAACACCGAGGTAAGAGATGGAGCGGAAAAGCTTCACAGAGCTGACGGTTTAGCGCTTCCATTTCCGCGTTCGACGACAGGAGCTCAACTCGGTTGAGGGCCGCAACCGGGTCAACACCGATTACCTAGATCAGCTGGCAAAGTTTCATGCGCAAAGCGGCACCAACCTGAACCGCTTCCCGAGCGTCGACAAGCGGCCGCTGGATCTTCACCGGTTGAAGAAGACGGTCGAGGCCAAGGGCGGCTTCGAAATGGTCTGCAAGGGCAAGCGCTGGGCTGAGGTAGGCCGCGAGCTGGGCTACAGCGGCAAGATCATGTCGTCGCTGTCGACGTCGCTGAAGAATTCGTACCAAAAGTGGCTCTTGCCGTTTGAAGAATGGCTTCGTCTTGCAAAGCCCGGCGTCCACCAGCAGTGGGAGTCTGCCAATGGCGGCCCCGTAACGCCCGGCAAGAGGTCACAGGCAACGACGCCGCGGGCCAACACCCCGGCCGTTTCTGAATACGCCCCAAGCCCCGTAGAGCCGCCCGAGATGGCCCTGCCTAGTATAGGGACCAGCTTTACGGCCGTCAACACTCCCAGCGGCTCCGTTTCCGGCACTGTAACCCCCGCCGAAGGGACTCCAGCCAAAGCGCTTCCCAGCGGCTCCCTCAAGCGTCAGCTTAGCGACAAGAGCCTGGCTGATGAAGGCTCCAGTCGTCGTTCCAAGCGGCTGCGCAAAGACGCGCCGACGGTTGCTGGTAGTAACATGCACGCTTCGCGTATGAATGCAGCCCGCACCCAACCGGTCAAGCCGCGTGGCGATTTCAAGCCGGGCGAGGCCTGCGAACACTGTTCCCGCGCGGACGACAAGCTCAAGATGGTGTCGTGTGGCTCTTGCGATTGCACCTACCATGTACACTGTCTGGAGCCTCCTCTTAAGCAGAAGCCCGAGCAAGATTGGAACTGTCCCAAGTGCGTCATTGGCACAAACGACTACGGCTTCATTGAGGGCGACGTTTACTCTCTTGTCGGCTTTCAAAAGAAGGCAAACGATTTCAAGAAACATCACTTTAGCAAACTCGAGTCTGGCGAGTCGCCGGACGAGAACCAAGTGGAAAAGGAGTTTTGGAGGCTTGTTGATGAGCTCTCGGAGACAACAGAAGTGGAATACGGGGCCGACATCCACTCGACCACCCACGGCAGCGGCTTTCCTACCGTCGAGAAGAAGCCGCGCGATCCATACTCTGTGCATCCGTGGAACCTCAACATGCTCCCGCTAGACAAGGATTCGCTGTTCCGTCACATCAAATCCGACATCTCGGGTATGACGGTCCCGTGGCTTTACGTGGGAATGGTATTCTCTACCTTTTGCTGGCACAACGAGGACCACTTCACCTATTCGGCCAACTACCAGCATTTTGGGGACACCAAGACGTGGTACGGCGTGCCGGGCGAGGACGCGTACAAGTTCGAGGAAGCCATGAGGGCCGAGGTGCCCGAACTGTTTGAGTCGCAGCCCGACTTGCTTTTCCAGCTCGTCACCCTTGCTCGGCCAGAGAAGCTACGACAAGCCGGTGTTCGCGTGTACGCCATAGACCAGCACGCGGGGGACTTTATCATCACTTTTCCTAGGGCTTACCATGCCGGCTTCAACCACGGCTTCAACTTCAACGAAGCCGTCAACTTTGCCCCAGCGGACTGGGAACCTTTTGGCGAAGAGGGCGTAAAGAGGCTTCAGGCGTACCGTAAGCAGCCGTGTTTCTCCCACGACGAACTCTTGATGACGGCTGCCTCGCGGGACCTTTGCATCAAGACGGCAAAGTGGTTAGCTCCCGCCCTGGAACGCATGCTTGTCGATGAGCTTTCCCTTCGGCGTGCTTTCCTCGCTTCTGAAGCGGACCCCGCCGTTGAGGATAGTCAGCCGTACACCGGGCCTAGATACCACGCTACTCCGCAGCTCATCGCCGAAGACGGTGGGGATGACGAGGTCAGCTGCACATTTTGCAAAGCATACTGCTACCTCTCACGCTATCATTGCAAGAAGACCAATAAGATGGTCTGTCTCCTGCACGCCGGCAGCTACGAGTGCTGTGATGCATCAGAGTCGGACAGGTACTCGGGCAAGGACGGTGAACATGTTCTTTACCTTGGCAAAACGGACGATGACCTGACGGCGTTTGTGAAGAGGGTCGTGGACAAGGCAAACGTTCCCGAGGTATGGACGGCCAAGGTGGACAAGGAGATTGAGGACGCTGCCCGTCCGCAACTGAAAACGCTGCGCGCGTTGCTTGCAGAGGGCGAGAAAATTCAATACGACCTGCCTCGGTTATCCGAACTGCGTCAATACGTGGAACGGTGCAATGAGTGGGTGGAGGAGGCCATTTCGTACATCACTCGCAAACAGCAGCGGCGCAAGAGCGAAAAGGGGGGACGGAAAAGCGCAGCAAAAGCGGCGGAAATGGAAGAACGCGAGGCTCAGCTGAGAAAGGTTGATAACATCAACCGACTCTTGGAAAAAGCAGAACTCATAGGATTCGACTGCCCCGAGATCCACACGCTGAGGGAGCGGGCTGATGGCATCGTTCAGTTCCAAAAGGATGTGCACGATGCCCTCAACGACATCCGCAGCAAGACATGGACGGACCTGGAAGAACTCGTCCAGCGCGGCAAAGAGTTCCATGTCGATATCCCCGAAACGGACGACCTCGAGCGGGTGGTGAAGCGACTCAGATGGGACGACTCGGCCAGGGCGATGAGGCCGAATAATATCACTCGTGCCCAGAACAACTCTCTCGAAGACGTCGAGCGTCTCTTAGAGGACGGCAGGGCGATGGGAGTTCCCGAGAACAACCCGGACATGGCCTTCTTCCGCGAACACAAGGCCCAGGCTGAGCTGTGGGAGGCCAAGGCCAAGGAACTCATGGCGGTTGACCAGGTGCACTTCCAGCAGCTCGATTCGCTCTCCGCCCAGGCAATAACGCTGCCGGTGTCCAAGGAGACGCTGGCCAAGGTCGACGCCATCCTGAGGAAGCAGCGGGAGGCACAGGAGAAGATCCTGTCGCTGATCAACCAGGCCAAAGACGCAGACTTCCGCAATCGGCCGCATTACCGCACGCTTAAGGAGGTCGTCGAGTCCTTTTCGGGCATGCAGAGCAAGCCGAGCGGAGCGGTGGAGCTGGAGAAGCTGCAGAAGCAACACGAGGACTGGATGCGGGAGGGCAAGAAGTTGTTTGGGAAAGCCAACGCTCCCCTTCACATTCTACTTCAGCATATGAAGCACGTTGACAGCCGCAACGAGGCCTGTTTCGATCTGTCTGACAAGCCTCGGATGCCCGTTGAGCCAGCGTCACGCCAGCCATCTCCCGTAGACGATGCAGACGGCGTAGATGGCAGCAACTCGAGCAAGAACGTCTTCTGCATTTGCCGCCGACCCGAGGCCGGCATGATGATTGAGTGCGAGATTTGCCACGAATGGTACCATGGAAAGTGCCTCAAGATTGCGCGTGGCAAGGTCAAGGACGACGACAAGTATACTTGTCCCGTGTGCGACTGGCGCGTCAAGATCCCCCGGGACGCTGCCCGGCCCAAGCTGGAGGAGCTGCAGGCGTGGCAGGCCAAGATACCGTCGCTGCCGTTCCAGCCAGACGAAGAGGCGACGCTGAAGAGCCTCGTTGACCGTGGGGCGGCGTTTAGGGACTACCTGAGGCCATTTGTGAACCCCGGGAACCCGATCACGCCCGAGGAGGTCGGCACTCTTCGCTTCTATCTGCGGAAGATCGAGGGAGCCGATATTCTGCTGGCCGAAGAAGGCAACTACCTGCGTCAGGCCCTGCACAAATGGGCCCCCGTGGCACAGGCGCCTCCGCCAGTCATGATGGTGTCTCAATCCACGCGCAAACCGCGGCCGACGAAGCAGCAGAAGCTGATGGCCCGTCTCGGCGTCGCGGTGCCAGAGGAGATTCCACAAGAATTCAAACACAAGGCTCATGGCGTGAGGAACGGGCGGTTATCGGAGCAGCACGGACGAGGTCAGACGGCTTCGGCAGGTGCGTCAGCCTCTCCCACAGCTAGCCACGATCCTTCGCACCCCGGGTCTGCGTCTGGACAGGGTGAAGGGAGGCGGTTCCTCACACCGCTGGCCGTACAGGTGCTCGGCGAGCTTGCCAATGCGCCCGTGGTCAGCAAGGTGCTCAGCCTGGAGCCGCACATGAACAGCGAGAAGCTGTCCAAGATGAAGGCGATTCTGCTCGAAGACGACCTGAATCGGGACATTTCTTGCGAGGAAATGCGCAGGAAGATTGCAGGGTTCACGGGCTCCGTCACGCCTACAAATGACTACTATGGCAACATGGGCCGCCAGCCAGAGCACACCGCGGCGGGGGCGTCTTCCTTTAGGGACGTCTTCCACATCTCCACCCCGACGACCTTGTCCCAGTCAGCAATGTTCGGGCCGGGGCCGTATCATCATGTGCAGCGGTCGGCCTCGCCACCGGCCCTGGACCCGCACATGTTTGGCGAGCCGCGCATCTTCGACGACAGCAGCAGGGACATGCCCGTCACAACCGCCGAGGGAGCAAGCGTCTACGACAGCCTCCACGCGGCCGGGGGCTATCCGCCGCCACCGCCGGCGTCGGGTTTCCAGAGCCCAGATGGCCTGGCCGAGGAAAGCAACAACATGAGCAGTAACATCGATGCCGCATTCACCGATCTCGTCAATGACGAGGCATCAGCGGGGGACAGCGGACAGTACCCGCCGCTGCCGCCGCTGCCGCCGCTGCCGTCGGAAGAGCGGAGTATATAGTGGGTAATGAGGAAAGGGCGACTGTGGGTGTATTTTAGTGGTAGCCTCAACGTCTATGTACAACATCAGCTTCAACAACCCGTAGCTCAGACTTTTATAGGCCAAGCTCTTTACAGCTTCAACGATCAGTTCACGTCACTGCGGGCCCGATGTCGTAGGAGGGTTCGGTCCGCAGACTACGCCAAACGCTGGAACAGACGGAACTGGAGGACACGCAGCCGGGCGGCGTCACTCCGCCAGCAAGCAACCTGCCGCAAAATCGCCTGAAGCGCCGCTCGGCCGCCGAAGGTCCGGCCGAGCCTAACAAGCGGCGGCGGTCCGAAGACATGCTGACGGACGAGCCGCACGCCAACGGCAGTTCTCCCAACGGCAGCTCTTCCAAGGCTTCGCACCCCGCTCCCGATCTCTCGCTCCCCTTTCACGGCCACGACCGCGCCGAAGTCACCCAGCTGGTGCTGCAGTGTCTCTCGGACCTTGGATGGCACCGCGCCGCCGCTCAGCTCTCGCGGGACAGCGGCTTCCAGCTGGACGTGCCGGGCGTTGCGGCCCTGCGGAATGCGGTGTACTCGGGCGAATGGGACAAGGCAGAGACGCTTCTGGGCTGCGATGGCGCGGTGGAGAACGGCACAAAGGCGATGCGCCTGCCACTGCGAGACGACACCGATGTAGACGCTCTCAAGCTGCTCATACGCCGCCAACACTTTCTTGAGCTGCTGGAGAAAGGGGACAAGGGTGCCGCCCTCCAGGTGCTCCGCAGAGACATCCATCCGCTGCGTTCAACCGCGGCAGACATCCTCAACGAGCTCTCGGCCTATATTATGTGTCCAACGCCCGAACATCTCCGCAGACAGGCGGCATGGGACGGCGTCGGTGGCCAGAGCCGCACTCTGTTGCTGTCGGAAATCTCTACCTGCATCTCGCCGTCTGTCATGATTCCAGAACACCGTCTGGCCACTCTGCTCTCCACCGTCCAGAGGCAGCAGATTCTCGACTGCCACTTCCACTGCACCACGGAGACGCCCAGTCTCTTTGTCGACCATTACTGTGCAGAAGACATGTTTCCCACTCAGGTTGGCTCCACCATTCTCGTCGACGGAGAAGTCTGGCATCTGGCTTACAGCCAGGACGGCTCCCTGATGGCTGCCGGGCTCGGCGATGGTACGGTCATCGTCTTTGATACCACGACATGGAGCAAAACGGCGGAGTGGCGTATAGAGTCGAAAGTCACGCCCCTGAGAGGCATCAGCTACCTCGCCTTTAGCCCTGATAACCGCTACATCATCATCTGTTCTCTCAGCAACGAGTTTGTCGTCAAGGAAGTGACGACTTCTCTGGACGTAGCCCATGAACATCTCGACTACCCTGCCACCACAGCCGCCTGGCTGTCCGACTCTAGACGCTTTATCGTCGGCACCCAAGCGACCCACAAGCCTCTGACCCTCCACGAACTCCCAGCTGCCGGAGCAGAATGCCAAGTCGAAGTCTTTTCTGACGATGATGACGCCCATGCCATCTTCGAACCAGTTGCAAGTCGCCATATCAAACCCATCCCAACCATTTTCCGCATGTCCGACTTGGCCATCTCTCCCGACGAAAAAAGTCTCGTCGTTGCCACTTTAGACAATCGCATCATCGTCTACGATCTTGCCACCAGACGAAAGACGAACACAATAGACATGCAAACGCTCGTCACCTCGCTATCGTTCTCTCCATCGGGCCATATGCTCCTAGTCGGCATGACAGGCGGAGCCATTGCCACGATGGACCCCATAACCGGAGAAGCTATCCAATCCTTTAGCGGCGCAACGCACGGAAACAACATCATCCGTACCTCGTTTGGCGGCGCCGATGGCGCTACGTTTGTGATTTCTGCGTCGCTGGATTCGTCGATCAGAGTCTGGAGGACTCTGACGGGGCAGGATGTTATCGTCCTCGATGGGGCACATGGTCAGTCTGCTATCAATGCGGCGGTTTGGGCCCCAGATGGGAAGGCGATTGTGTCTGGTGGGGATGACGGGAAGATTATTATGTGAGTACTAAATCGTTTTTGTGGTTATTCTATGCTGATTTTGGGACAGATGGATAAGTGCTCGGGATGCGGGGGTTGCGGGCTGACATGCGATATAAGTACATGGACTGGGGGGGGTTTATAGGCATGAATGATTTTTTTTATTTATTTTTTTTTTTTTTTCTGACTGCTCTTTGATCTTGGTGTGTCTGTGGCAGGCGTTCCACTGGTTTTCGCTCTTTCGTATCGACACTGTCATGACCGCCCATGTTTTAATAAATGTATGTACCTACCCTCTAATATACGAGTTTAATCTGTACTCGCTGAAATCCTATAGGATTGATTTGCTCATCTATAGCATACTCTTTCATCCAACCCTTTTATCCTGGCGGTATGAACTACTACTACATATAATCTGGTTAAACAAAAACAAACGAATCAAAAACCTTCTCAAGCAACGCAGAAGATACCCCACAGCGAAATGGTGAGATAACCAACACATGGCCGTATTGCATCCTCCACGAGTACCATCTGCGGGAACGGATATCCGTCGGTAAATACCCACTGTAGTTCCCAGTTTCAGGACGGACTCTTAATGATAAGTTCTTTATTCCCGACCTAGCTCCTATATAGGTCCATGCGGGAAGCTCTGATAGTTGGTGAGGGTAAAACCTCGCCGCACAAAAACCCCTCACGCCATTGCGTGGAGGCACCTGCCACAGTGCCACTTTGGCCGTTGTCGTCCTCGGTGCAGGTCGGAGGACGGACTCTTGGGACGAGATTCAAATTCACGCTGCGTGAAAGTTGTGAGGGTATGGAGCTGCAATGCACTGGGGTATGGGGGAGGGTTTAAATCTCGTTGGGGATTTATTGATTCCACGGATTTATATAACTGGAATGGCAAGTGCTGGGTGGGAATATGCGAAAAAGGTTCACAAGGGTCGTGGAATATAAGTTTCTGGGACACCTGGACGGATGTAAAGAATGAGGCTCTTGGGTGTCCCTCTGTAGTGTGGCAAGACAACGCTTGGCATCGCACAGACTCTCCTTTTTCACACATCACGGAGATCCCGTCTAACGCCGCGGGCATAAGCTCTTTAGGAGCAACAACCCACACACATGGACGTTAAACGAGTCACTAAGAAACACTCTGCGTGAATCTGAGACACAGGCACATGCACAAATTCATCCCCCTCCCCCTCCCCCACACTCCCTCTCAAACCCCTCAAACATCCCCAGCGCCATGATCGGAAAAATAAACTTGTAGTTCGGATACGAAATCATGCTGTATTCGCGTTAGCAACCCTACTACGCTCCTGCCCAACCAACCATACCAGCTTTTATTAAACACCCCCTCAATACCCTCCTGGACCCACTCGCCATTCGGCCTCTGACGCTCACGGATAAGACCCACAGCTTTCCGCAGGGGTTTTAGGTCGGGATATTTCGCTTCAATCAGAGCAATTACCGCCCACGCAGTTTGCACGACCTGGCTCCCGCCGGGGTGGGGGGTGTACGTTCCCGTTTCACAGGAGCGGTAGGATTCGCCCCAGCCTCCGTCGGGGTTTTGGTGGGAGAGGAGGAATGTGCAGCCTTTTTGGATTGCGGATTTGTCGGAGGGGGTTTGGGGAAGGGTGGAGAGGGTGTGGAGGGAAAACATGGTGGCGTAAGTGAAACAAATGCCCCAGGAGCCGTACCATGATCCGTCGGGGCGTTGGGAAGAGAGGATGTATCGCTTTGCGTTGGCGAGAAATTTGTGGACTTCTTTGGGGCGGTAGGCTGGGTAGAGAGAGTTGAAGAGGTGGAGGGCTGTTGCGCATGCTGTGGTGCATTCGGGGTAGTCGTATTCGACCATTATACGTCCAAAGACTTCGGCGGCGTTGAGGACTTCGAGGTATTCGCTGCCGCGTTGGGGTTCGTATGAGCAGCATCCGCCGGATTGCGGGTTTTGCATTGTGAGGATCACGTCGACGGCCCATTGGAGCCGATGGAGAGGGATGACTTCTGGGAAGAGGGGCTTGGAGGGGTTTGCTGGGGATGGTAGTGTTTGCAAGAGTAGCACTGATTTCAATGCTTCCGCTGTGCAGTCCGACACCGTGTAGCCTTGAGTACGCGTGCTGAAACCCCATGCTCCGCGTCGTGGATGCCGATACCCTGCCGTCGAGCAGGTGCGTGGCGTGGGAGGCTCCGAGTATGCTGATGACTCCACGTAGCCTGCTGGATGCTCGAGAATTTGCTGCGATGCGAGGAAGTGCAGCGCTTTCAATGCGACTGGCTGGTATTCCGGCTTCGTGACGAGGCCGGAGGACACCATTGCTTGGATAGCAAACGCTGTATCCCAGTTCTGGACCCCATTCGTTCCGTTCATCATCATCCCGTCTTTGCTGAGCCAGAGGTAGTCTTGCAGCCGTTCACGATGTCGTTTGACCGAGTAGGAATCAGGCCCTTCGGTGATGTAGCAGGCCAGAGTGTTCATCGGTGCATTCACAGGTGCAAGATCGGCATAATCCGTGTTGGCGTCTTCCATCTGAATCAACTTCCACACCCACTCCTCAGCCCGTCGGACGAGCCATCCAGATCGAAGATAAGGAACCCAGATCCACACGAGAAAGGCGTTGATCAGGTTGAGAATCCATGATTTGGGATGGTAGTTGTCTCGAGAACCGATGGCATTGCGATACTTGGCCCATGCAATATCCTCGTGCGGCGAAGTAAAAAGCTCCCTGCGCAATTCACGGATCAAGGGGTCCGAATCGGCTCTAGGATATGACCAACGCTTCGACCAAATGTAACCCATGGGTAAAAACACCTGACGCATGTGTATCCACCAACGCCAAGGAGCAATGGGCATCCAATCAGGCAGGAGCCATAATTCTGGCGGCACAGGATTCACTACGTCCCAGTCCATCACCCCGAGCACTGAAAGCCAGAACTTGGCCCAATGCGGACCGTTCAGTGCACTTCCCAGGCTGTACAGTGTGCTCCTAACTTGCTTCATGCGAGCATCCTCGGCATCCACGCCGAGTAAACGAAGAGCAGTATAGTTCATGGCAGTGCCGAAAACTGAAGAATCACCCTCGACATGCAATCCCCAGCCGCCGTCCCCGCCTTTCTTGTCCCCAACGTTCTGCATATTGAAGAGATAGCGGATAATTTCCGTCTGTTCAGGCTGTGACAATGGCATGTTGGTTACATACAGCGTGATGATGAGCCCTGGCAAGAGAAACATGGGCCCGCCATACTCGCACGCCCAGTTGCCCGGTTCAAGCTGCAGCTGTGAAAAGAATTTGAGTCCATTGTCAGCAGATTCCAGAGGTGTTTGAGCTGGTTTCAAGTTGGGTAGTCCCTGAATATGCGTGAGAATTTTTTTTTTTTTTTTTCACTACTACAGCAAGGAACATACAGTGTCTAGTCCTAGGAAATATTTATCAGCTGTCGTGGCCGGCCATTGTCGCAATTCGGCTTCCGAGGTGAGATAATGCCAGGTCTGTCTGCCATCATCGTCTTTTAGCCGCCAGCGAGTATGGTCGGTTTTCGGATCCGAGGCCATTGGGGTGGTAGAAGTTGGTTGCGGGGATTGCGATATCTCGACGCGCATGTCAACACGACTGTTCACGGACGAACCATCGACCTGTCAATTCACCGTTGTTCCTGACAGCTTTTGACAGCAGATGGACCCAAATTTCTATATACAGAACTAGCAAGATCTGTAGCCTGTGACAATCTACTCGTTGCAACAAGCCTGATTGGCCTCTCGATGCACTCAGTTGCTGTGGTACAGACGTCAGTGGGTTTGATAGGCTGGCAGATGATAGGTGTACCCGTCTGCCAGCTGGCGGATTGCAGAGAGGAAGCCGCGGTGATGGCTGTCCAATGCAACTTCCGTTCCTCTCCGTCATCTCACGTGGCGCTTTTTATGCACGACGCTGCGCTAGAGCAGCAGGAGCAGGGTCCTCGGTTCCGCGCTAACACCGCCCGAAATACTGCTTACACACTTTTTTCCCCTCTTATTACGCTCTGCAACGAGCACCCCGTTGTCTGCCAAGACAACAATATTGGAGCCGCTTTACAGGCCGTCTATTGCCGTTGTTGGGGTGTCTGTGCCTGTGGTAGCCGCTGCCACACCGCCCTCAACTCTACCTCTTGTCCAGGGCATTCGTGCATCTTTCAAAATTTCTCCACGCTCACTGCATCTCCCGTGTCTTACTGCAAACCCCCCCTTTAGCGGCGTGTGGAGTTTGGAATTACTTCTTTGTGCAATCATGGCATCGTCAACCTCAGGCCCTTCCTTTCCGGGCGCCAGTGCCCCCTTCACCTCGACACATGGCGGATCGTCCACCATGACTTCCACCGCCTTTCCTACTGACCGTTCCGTCACGTCTCAACCCCCATTGAACTCCGCTGCCAACGGTTACGCTTTTGAAAAGTTTTGCGTCATGCACATTGCCACGACCTGCGATGAGCACGGCATGTACGTAACCAGAGACAGTGCCGAGGTCATCGAGATTGGATGGGTGGTGGTCAATGCCAAAGACCCAGCACTGCCCGAGGTATGTGGCATGCATGCTTTGCAAGGTGTGCTGCGCTAACTCTGTGTCGCAGCTGCACCATCAATCGGTATTGGTCAAGCCTGAGAGCACCCCAATCACTCCGCTTTGCACGTCCCTTACCACCCTAACGTTGGAGAATGTCCGCAATGCCGGCACCTTTCGGGACGCTATTCAAACGTTTGATTCCTTTGCCAAGGAGCATCTTATTTCTAAAGACTCTGCGTCGGGCGACCCGCCAACGTTTGCGTTTGTGACGCTTACACCTTGGGATCTAAAAGTGCAGCTTCCTCGCGAGGCTCGAGACAAGGGAGTGGTGCTACCAGCGTATTTGCAACACCCAGTTATGTTTGGCCTGCGCTCCGAATACCAAACATATCAGAAATATCATCCGGAAACCCTGGGTTTCAGTGCGTCTAACCTGTCTTCGATTTGTGCCGGACTCGAGGTGGAAGAAGTGAGGTCTTCTGGAAAGGTAACGGGAGGCCTTCCGTTTCATCTTCAAGCCCTTGCCCCCTCGTCGCCCAGGCGGGCTTTGGATGAGGCTCAAACCTTGACTCGCTGCCTGCGTTCGCTCATTCAAAAGTCGCGGCCAACTGCAAACAGCCAGGGAACTCCAGAAGTGCTGAGTCGACCGCTGGATGCACGCAGCGATGTTCGGGCCTTTTTGAACGAACGATCGAAAGTGCTGCATCTGAGTGGCCTACCTCATGATACGACACAGAGTGAACTCGAGAGTTGGTTTACTCAATATGGCGGACGTCCAATTGCTTTCTGGACTCTCAGGACCCCGGAGGGTGGGAAGCCCAGCGGAAGTGGGTTCGTTGTTTTCGGCAGTCACGAAGAGGTCAGTAGATCTGGGCCCTGCCACCGCCTTTCTGCCCTCCCGTCGTGCAAACGCTCGTGTCCGTCGACATCGTTTGACGTCATGCATGCTACCGTACACCATGTCACCCCAACCTTTAACCCCCCTTCCCCCTTCCTTGGATCGTTCAGCCCATTTGGTTTGTCATGGCTGCTGACATGGAACTCCAGGCCGCCGAGTCTCTTGGCATGAACGGGCGTGCTCTCAACGACCGAGCCATTGAGGTTTCCCCAAGCTCGTCACGGGTATGTATCTCCCTCTCGCTGCAAAATTGTGGCAGCTTATGGATCAGGTACTCGATCGTGCTGCGAATTCGCAGCCAATAGGTGCACCACCTCTCCTTACACCGTTTCCGCCTTCGAAGAATCGGCCGCGTCCTGGTGACTGGACCTGCCCAAGCTGTGGATTTTCAAATTTCCAACGGCGTACGGCTTGTTTCCGTTGCAGCTATCCGGCGATGGGTGGCGGGCCGGATCCGTATGGTAACGGTTACGGCATGCCCCCACAGGCCTTTGGTGGACCAGGTTACAATGCCGGTATGATGGGCGGGCCGCACATGCACAACCCCAGCTTTGGTAAGTGTCAGTCAATCTGATTTTGAGATAACTGACGTGTCAGGAATGGGTGGTATGGGATCGAGCGGGCGTGGAGGCGTTGTGCCTTTCCGCGCTGGCGACTGGAAGTGTGGCAGTGAGAATTGTGGCTACCACAATTTTGCTAAGAACATTACTTGTCTGCGGTGCGGCGCTTCACGCAACAGTGCCGCCGTGGTTGCCGAAGGAGGAATGTCGAGTTTCCCAGGAAGCTCATTTGGAACCCCTTCGGGCATGAGCCCAATGGCATCTAGCGGATATGGATCAATGGCTCCAGGAGGCAACGGTTACGACGGAAACGGTTTGGGTGGAGGGTATTCTGCACAGTCGTTCAACTCGCCTTCGTTCGGCATGCTTAATGGGCTTGGCGGACAACCTTATGGACCTGGTGCTTATTCACCTATGCCATCGCACGGCGGGTTTGACAGCCGAGCGGAGCAGGCGTTTCACCACGGCGGGTCTTTGTCGGGCTCGATTGGACAATATCCCACCGGAGTGTACGGGGCTCCTTTTGAAGGCAGTGCCGACCCATTTTCCATGTTGAGTGGCAGCATGGCACATATGGCGCTGGGTGGTGAGCGCGAAACACGCGTTTCCAGCGGCGGCAGACCACAGTGAGGTTTCCAACGTCGATTTTCTGCTAAACACTGTGCATACGGGTGGACATACGGGGCATGGGCTGGGCAGGTAGTTAAGCGAGGCGTAGGAAGAGGTTTGATAGTGAGGGGGTCGTTTAGGTAGAATGTCCTAGTTTGTAGTTCCAACCTATACAGCCAGAGATTGCAGCGGCAAATGATCATTCTTATTAGTCCTGTATGCCCATGCAAATTTTGAGCTCGCTGGGGCCGTTAGCTTAGTTGGTTGGAGACTGCTCAACTGATATATAGTGCCACGTCAAAGCCAAGGTGGGGCGACGCTAAACTAGACGTCCAGTATTGTTCACACTGTGATGGGCAGATGAACACGGATGGATTAATAATGTACATGACCTAAGTAGTAGAAGTCTGATTACCTCGCCTTGTCGTCGGTTCAGCGTCCTTTTCGCGGTTAATTTTCTCTACCATTTGCTCGATCGCATCAGGAGGGAGCATCTCTACCGGTTTGCCGCCCGGAGACATGACCGCAATCTCAATATTCTTCGCACCCGTCTGCACCACTTCCAGAAGAGACTTTATCGTAAGCTCTATAGTAGCCTCACGATCCATTCCATCGCGATGATTACGCTCAAGAAACTCTCTCACCGTCTTAGACGACCTTCCAATCGCATTCGCTTTCCTATACACCAAACCCGTCCGTCAGCTCTCTAACCCCCCAACCTCTGTCAAAAAAACAAGAAAAAAAACAACTTACCAAGCACTATACGTCCCCGACGGCTCCGTCTGATAAAGCCTAGGTTCTGAGCGCCCAGGATCAAAACCCACAATCAACGTCGAAATTCCAAACGGCCTTACACCTCCAGACTGAGTATACTGCTGCTGCACTCCCGCGACATATTTCGTAAGGTACTCAATCGTGACTGGATCCTCAACCGTCAAACGATGCGACTGGGCCTCAACGCGCGCATAGTCGACCAGAATCCGCGCATCAGCGTTCAGACCTGCGAACGCGAGACAGACGTGGCTGTCTACCATGGAGATTTTGGAGGGTGTGATTCTTGTGTCTTGGAGTTTCATGGCGGATCGCTTCTCGCATCCCAGGACTACTACGGATTCGCCTTTGACTGCTACCGCGCATGTGCCGCGCTTAACTGCTTCCAGGGCATATTCGACTTGGAAGAGGTGGCCATCCGGGGAGAAGACTAGTGGGTTAGATTGAGTGATTGGTTGGGGGGAGGATCAGAACGTACCGGAGAGAGCGCGATCGTAGCCGCTCGCCATGTTGGATTGCTTGGCTGGCTTTAGAGGTTGGAGGTCGTTTTGGAAGGGTCGGGCCGGGCCGGAGTGTGGAGAAAGTTGCGCCTCGCTTTGGGGTCAGGGAATTTAGGAGGTCTTTGTGGATGGAGTGATTGTTGCCTCATTAGATGTGTAGACCAACGAATGTAAAGATGGGAAGAAGACGAATTCTGGGAACCAGATAAGCCCAGTGGAGACTTTCCTACCAGGAAGCCAGCGGGTGGTTTTGATGTCGATAGACACTCTCAACCTGTTCTCAAGCAACACTTTATCTCCCACGATACTGACAAGCCTCTTGAAGACATAGTCCTGCGATACTCTTCAATTCTGTTAATTTCGATCTCCTTTGCACCATATTCTCCCTGTCAAGAGCCTGTAACCATCAGCGCGCCGAAAGGTGGTATAGTGTCCCAGTTTACCCCTCTTCTCATCGGCCTTTGACAGTCAAGCTCAATCGCAAGACAAATGAATGCCCCCCACCAAACCCTGGGACAGGCCCTTTAACCCTACAGACCGCAGACACCGCTGCAGGGCCTATAAACCTGCGAGAATCAAATACAGCCAACCAGATCAACCTCTGTTCTGATCTCCAAACCTACAGCGGCGATGAAGATGTCATGGTGTTGAAACTTATCTTCAACGAGGTTAGTTCATGTGCAAACGTCTTTTGAGCTGCTTCGTTATATTACTCCGTGTCTTGAGAACGCTAGCTTAGGCGGGCTTGAAGAGTTTTGAAGTGATTGAAGCAGCGAAATAACGACGTAAGAAAAGAATACCAATCACAGAATGCCGTGAGCCAGATTTTCCAGGTAAGTATCTGATACCGCGACCGCACCACAAACTGAAGTGTGATACCTCCTCCCGATTTCACCCGGCAGACTCATGAAACAAGATCCACATCTATCCGTCTCCCGATGACCTTCTACCCACCTTATCACCAACCATACTTTACCCATCCCCACGTGCATCTCCAACCATCCCAACAAATACCACACACATAAATCCCATTAATCAACCAGGCACATAGCACATCCACATGCATGCATGCATGCACTTACCAACCAACCCCCATCATCAAAACAAAAACCTCGCATAAGTGGCGAACACATGAACGTCACATCTCAATGACGCACTCTATGACGCATTTCTATATGAGGGGGTAAAGATGGACCGTGCCTGCTTGCCTGCCTGCCTACCTTCCATCCACCCACCCACCCTTCACCCTTTTCCCTCCTCCCCTCACACATAATCCAACAATGTCCTCAGCAGAAGCTCAAGCAGTCTACTCGCACCGGGATAACCAAGCCGTGCAAATACCCGAGGCGAGTTCAAATTTCGCGGAACGGTATGATCTCGCACACTGCGATCCTGAAGAAGCGAGGAGTTCTTATCAGAGGTTTGTGTTACCTTTTCCGTGTGTGATTTTTGGGGGGTTGTTTGAGGAGGGGTATTTGTGTTTTTTTTTCAATAGTTCTGATTTGTAAAAGGTTGATGCATGAACATACGAAACAGCAGTTTGATTCGGCGATAGGGGACTCGGAGGAGGGGAAAGAGAAAGAGGGTTCGGGGGTTTCGACTTCGTGAGTTAACGGGTGGGATGTTGGTGTTTGTTTTCGGGGTGACGGATTTGCGATCGTTTCAGCCTATACGTATTGTTGATGGTGGGATGAAAAGTGGGTGATTTGTCTGTCTGCAGTGAGCTTGTTGATCGACAGTTCTCATACGGATTTATTGAATTTACTTTGAACTGGAGAGTATGTCAGTTGCGAAAGTGTAACTGTACTACTCTGCCTAACCGCATGTTCCGTTTAACCCGCTGATGCCACAACAATGCCGCTCTTAAAGCACAACAAAACATAAACTTGCAAAGACATTAACCCCATGGCTGGACAAACCGCAAAGGGCCACTACCGGAGCGCTCAGCAGCTCTGGCTATAACAGCACCAACACTCTCATCAACGTCCTCGACGGTACCACCGGCCTCAACGATGACCATATCCTCGCCTTCGTCCTCGTGTCGTCTGAGTTCGTCAAACTGAATCCTGACCTGTTCCTGGAAGATGTCTCTCTCGAAGCGCTCAAAGCCAAATCCCTTTCTTCTGGCAGCCTCTTCGGCGCCCAAGTCGAGGAAGACACACACATCCGGACGCGGAAGGCCGACCTCAGCATGGCGACTGGCAGCGAGACCTAGACCCTGAGCAGCAGCATAAGCGCAACCACTGTAGTAGTACCGATCCAGGATAACCGTCGTTCCTTCCTCAATGAGCTTCACAATCTTATCCGCCATCTCCCAGCGATTTGCCGTGAAGAGCAGCTGCAGCACGCGCGGGTGCAGATCCTCCTTGCTGGTGAGGTACTCATCAATGAGTTTGCCAATGGGCGTGGTCCGCTCTGGGAAGCTGATGATCTTAACTTCTTGGCCAGCGGAGCGGATACGGGCCGCTACGCGCGAACACTGCGTTGACTTGCCCGATCGGTCTAGTCCTTCAAACGCTATCAGATAGCCTCGTTGAGTTGGCATCGTGTTACAAACGTAATGGAGATGAAAGCAGTTTGACGTCTCTCGGGAGCGGTCCGGTCCGGATGACATGCACAACCACCAAAAACCCAAGAATTTCCCTGAGCATGGAGGAAATGTTCACCACCAAAGCCACCGCCGGCGTAGCCCGCACAGGAAGCCTCAGTCTACACAGCAAACCCCCCATCTCAACACCACACTGGTTCGCGCTCAGCTCCCGCGGCGTAATCCCGCATCTCACACCCACCCTCCTCTCCACCGAGACAAGCACAGGAGGAATCTACCTCGCCTACGAAGACTTTATCGAAAAACCCACCCCACCCATCCTCGCCTCACCCGGCGGAATCCGACGCTTCACCTCCCTCCCCGACGAAGTGATCCTCCTCCTCGGCGCAAGACGTTCCCCCCCCGTCGCCGCCCCAGCCGCCAACTCAAACACCGACACGCGCGTATCGGTAAGCACATCCGTTGGCTTCCGCGCGCTCGAAGCGGAGGCATACATCCGCGCCACGCCCATTCTCACTCCCGATCTCGCCGTGGCGTTGGAAGATATCCCCTACTCCCGCCCCCTAGGTCGCAAGCGCCTCGACAAAGCAATCTCCCGCCAAACCGTCTGGTTACGCGCCCATGTCGCTGCAAAGCAGCCACTCATCGCACCTGTCCTACCCGTCCCGTGTGGGGATCAGCTTCCATACCTCGACTCCATCGCCGAACATCCCAACATCGTGGGCCTGGCAATTTACAACGAAACCTCGCTACGTGACATCCCGCAGAAACTGGCCCACCTCCCCCGAGTAGGGCTGACCGCTCCGCGCACCCCCCACGAACTTCTCACCCAAATCGCCGCAGGCATGGATATCTGCACTCTACCCTTCGTGAACGAAGCGACCGACGCGGGGATCGCGTTGACATTCCACCTCCCCGCCCTTACCGAACAGGGCCAGAGACCATTAGGTCTGGATTTGTGGCTATCCACCTACGAAACCGACACGGCGGCGCTGGTGGAGGGATGTGACTGCTACGCGTGCAGGAACCATCATAGGGCGTATATCCGCCATTTGCTCAACGCGAGGGAGATGCTCGCTTGGACGTTGCTGCAGATGCATAATCATCGGGTTGTGGATGGGTTTTTCGAGGGGGTTAGGGACGCGATTGCATCGGGGGAGTTGGAGGGGAGGAGGGAGAGGTTAAAAGAGGTCTACGAGGGTTCAATGCCGGAGATTACGGGCCAGGGGCCTAGGAGGAGGGGGTATCAGTTTAAGAGCGAGGGGCCGGGGGAAGAGAAAAAAAATTCTTCTCCGTGGATGGGATTATGAAATTGTCTACAGCTCGTCTCGAATGGGGGTGGGATGGATGCCTGTTTCGAGGAAACTGATTGCGGCGTTGAAATCGTCGGCGTTGATCCAGTCGACCCCCGCTTCGGTTAGGGTCGACCAGGCTGAGTCGTCGACGTTCCAGAATCGTACCATTAAATCCTTCTCGTGGGCGGAGGCAACGACACGGTGGAGTTCTGCTTTGTGCTCGGATGAGAGTGGGAGCAGTTCGCCGAACATTTTCTTGTAGTTTCCTGATGTTGATAGGGAGACTAGACCGTGATTCTCGTCCTGGGCGAATGAAGGGAGGTCGAGTATAGGCACGTCGTAGAAAATTTCGCGGCCGTCCTTCCACGATAGGATGGATTTGTAGGGCACGCGGCCGGTTGCGATGACGGTGATGGCGCGGTAGACTATTTTGGTTCCGTTGAAGGAGGTCAGGTAGCCTCGTTGGTGCAGTGGATGTAGTTCTTCCCGTAGGGCGTCAAAGGTCTCGGGACCGGTGGATTTGAAGTCAATGACGAGGTAGACTGTTTCTTCCTTGCTGCGTTCGTGCTTCTTTTGGGCCTTTAAGACGTTTTTGTCTGGTAACTGTCCCAGTGTGTTTGTCTTGGTCTTTTCTTCGTCGCTGCTGCTGCTGCTGCTGCTGTCGCGTCTGTGCATTGCGGTCTTTGCTTTGTCGGCCAGGTTATGCGTGGCGGAGTGGTGAGCAGCGACGTCTTGATGAGCTGGAGCGTCCACCTTGCCGGCAGCAGGGACATCCGACTGAACAGGAACAGCAACATCCACCTTACCAGCAGCAGGACCATCCCCCTCCCCAACAGTCTGACCAGCAGCATACACCCCAGCCGTCTCATCCCCCTCCACATACCCCTTCCTAGACGGATAAACCCACCCACCCCCCCTCTCCAACACCTCGACCAACGGATCGACATACATGACCTTTAGCGTGCACTTCTTCGAAAGTGACCACTTCGAGTGTCCAACGAGTAAATCCTTTCCTGACAACCAAATGTCAGCCTCGATGCTCCGCGCGCCGGCGGCAAGGGCAGAGTAGAGCGGGATCTCGCGCGTGTAGTCATTATGCGAGTGGATTTGGCGCGCGACTTTGGAGATTTTGGGAATCGTCCCCGGCTTCGGGCTCGCGGGGCCTTCGGTTAGAGAGAGAGAGGTTGTGAGTTGGTGGAGGATGTTCATCTTTGTTTTTGAGAGGTGGAGGTGGTACAGGGTGGGGTATGGAGAGGGGGTTTGAGGGGTAAAGAGCCCCGCAGTGGGGTAGGTGGGGTGATGTCATATTGCGAAGACGTCATCGCGGAAAAAGTGACAGTCCACAAAGCGACTCTACTAGCAGAGTACAGTGCAGAGCGTCCTACCACGATACAAAACAAACCAAAAAATTCCCACAACGAAGTGTTCTGATAGTAATGTCCACAATCTCCACAATCCCAAAAATCCTACTCGTCCTCTCCGGAAAGGGCGGCGTGGGCAAATCATCAGTTGCTTCACAACTCGCCCTGACGCTCTACCTTCAGGGCCATACCGTGGGACTTTTGGATCTCGATTTAACGGGTCCTTCGATCCCACGAATCTTCGGACTCGAGGAAGCGAAAATCACGACGGATGATGCGGGGAAGTGGAGGCCTGTAGTTGTCTCTGGGGGGGAAACTGAGGGGGGAGATCACGGGGTTTCACGCAAAGGGACTCTCAATGGAGTTCACAAAGAACCCCCCGAAGGATTCTCCCCAAACACACCCAAAGTTCTTCCAAAACTACAGATAACCTCCCTAGCCCACCTCCTCCCTACCCGCTCGTCCGCCATAATCTGGCGCGGCCCCAAGAAATCCGCAATGATCAAACAATTCCTCACCGATGTCTCCTGGTCTTTGGATACCAAGTACCTCATAATCGACACACCCCCTGGCACAGGCGACGAACATATCTCCCTTCTCGAAAACCTCCAAATCCTAAGAAACAGACTTCAAGGCGTCTCTGCTGTGGTGGTAACAACCCCGCAGGAAGTGAGTATAATGGATGTCAAAAAGGAGATTAATTTCTGTAAGATGGCTGGGTTGGAGATTGGGGGTGTGGTTGAGAATATGAGTGGTTTTATCTGTCCGAATTGTGAGGAGTGTGAGGATTTGTTTGACAAGGGTGGGGGGGAGAGGTTAGCGGGGGAGGTGGGGTGTAACTTTTTGGGGAGGGTGCCGGTTGAGGTTGAGTGGGGGGTTTTGACGGAGGAGGGGGGTGTAGTGGATGGGTTTAAAAAGTTGAGGTTGAGGAGGGTGTTTGAGGAGGTTGTGGGACGGTTGGGAATGGAATAGAGATGGAGTGGGGGGTGGGGGAGGTGGGGAAATATGTATGATGGGAGAGTGGGTTTAGGTTTAAAGTGCGACAAGCACAACATTTTCTTCTATTCTGCCAGTTCTTCATTCTAACCACCTAAACACTGTATCCCCAACTCACAACTTCGCACTCTCCCCCTCAAACTCCTCAACGGGTGTTACCGGAACAACAGCCCTACTCAACCCCATCCTCGCCTTGAAACCCCTGGGACTCTCAACCCTCTCAAACCCCGCGAAGCATCCCTCCTCCTCCTCCAGGCCCTCCTTCGCCTGCAACGCAACAACCAACCTCCCCCTCGCACCCAAAACCTCCTCCCTCCAAAAATCCCTCACATCCTGCAGTCCCAACTCCCCAACCCCCTCAACATCATGTCTCACAAGCCCAAACTCAAACTTCTCGGAGGCAATATGTCCCCAAAGGCGTTGATTCTCCTCCCTCAAATTCCTCAATCTCTCAAGTAGCTTAACCCTATACCCCTCCCTCATTCCCGCAAACGTCTCCTCGCCCAACTCCCCAAGAAACCCCCCAAAACTCCCCAGAAAAGCCTCCACCCTCTGACAGAGGAACGCACACGACCGTTCACTCTGCACGACAAACCTAATTCCTGCAATCGTCTTCCCAAAAACCGCGCCAGAGAGGACAACGTATCCCAACTGCTCCTTCGTCCTCAGGGTGTCGAATGCGGGCTCTTTGAGCATCTGCGCTGTCAGCAGCACCAGGGCTCGCTTGCGGGGGGGGATGTTACATCCAAAAAAGAGGGTGTACGAGATGCAGTTGTTGATATTCTCCCTGTCGGCCAGGAGGCGGGTGTAGACGTGGTTTCCGACCACGTCGATGGAGCGGAGGGGGGGCCATTGTGCTGGTGGGTAAGGGTGTGGTTGCAAGCCGTCCTCGACGGTGCGGGAGAGGAGGAGGGCCTCGCGCGCAGTGAGGTTACCGTGCGCGAGGATTTCGATGTGGAGTTGTTCCAAGAGCTGGGGGGTGAAGAGGCGGAGGGTTGACGGGGTGACATGGGGCAGTTCGGAGAGGTAATCCTCGTTTGTCCAGGTTCGTTCGATTAGGAGGGAGCGGGTATATGTGTTGAGTTGATGGTAAGGTTCTTGGAAGAAGAAGTTTTTGGTGCTGCGAAGGAGGCGTTCTAGGATCACGGTGAAGCGGTCTTCGCGGATAGTGAGGTTTCTCATGGAGTGGATGACTTTTGTGAGGAGGACGGGGATCTTGTCGTTGTACCCGCCGATTTCGATTTGGAGGCCTTTACTGCTCGTGTGGTAGAGGGTGTATTCCAACCCCGCCACGTCGGCGTCGTAGGAGTAGGTGGATAGACTGTCTGTTACGAGTTCGCAGTAGAGGTCTGTAAGGATGGAGGTGAAGGGGGTTGTGTCTGTTAATGGGCTGCGGAGGCAAATGTTGATGATTGCTTTGGGGACCCAGAATTGGTCGTCTTTTTTGTGCCAGACTCGGATGTTGGTTTCGTTGCGGATGAGGGTGGGGGCTTCGGCGGGGGTTGCGACTTCTCTTTTTTCTACATCGAGACGTTGAGGGATGAATTCGTTGGGAGCCGGGAGGTGAAGGTCCGCTGGACGAGAACCCTTCATTGCGTCTTCTAGCTGGGACATGAATTCGTCGGAGATCTTCTCGCATCTGTACTCGGTTCCGTACCATTTTTCTCTGGAATTTGTCGGCAGGTCTTTGTGTCGTACGTATAGACGGAGTTTAGACGGCACGATGCACTCCATTCCGCGGGTGATGAGCTCTGGGTCGAAACGACGAAGGACGCTCCCTCCACTCAACAGCCACTCTCGCGGATAAGGCTTCTGCATCACCTCCGCCAGCATGCCAACCGTGGCAGATGCCTGAATCTTCTGCTTGAACTTGAACTGGATCTCGCTCAACTTCTTCAGCTCCTCCGCTATCCATTCCTGAGGCGGCTTCTCATTCAACATGCCTATGTATTGGAAAAAAGCCTTGACAACCTGCCTCCACTCCTTCATCCCCATATCCGTGAGGCTGATATAGGTGAAAAACATGCCCGTGCCGGGACACAAGTCTGATGCATGGCAGGCGAGTTCGCTCGCCCAGCCCTTTTCCTTCAAGTAAGCGAGCAGACTGCCCGGTCCTTCGTGTCCAACAAGATGAGAAATATAATGTCCCGGCTGGCTCTCGTACAGGTTCTCCTGATCGATGAATTCAAACTGGAACCTCAAATCCTGCTTGTCCATGATAGGCTTCACGTTAACAACAGTAGGCACCTCATCCTTGTCATAGATGAGCATATTATCCCACCTCAACTTCGGCAAGTTCTTATTCTTCACATTAGAAAAGAGCTCTTCCGTCCACTTCTGCAGCTCATCCAGACTCTCCCTACCCAACACAGCCAATTTCATCCTATTAGCCGAATAATGCGTCTGGTAGAAGTTAATAAACTCATCCCGGATGACCACACCCCGACTGATGGGCTCATCATGCAGGACGTGATAATTCCCCGTCCCAAACTTATGCAGCGGATGCTGCTTGCTCGAAAGGCTCCTATCAAGCTGGTTCATCCTCCACCTATCAACCTGTAGATTCTTCTTATTTTCCGAATCAACCGCTCTCAGCTCGCGATCCAGCGTATCCTCCAAAAACAACGGCTCGATAAAAAACTGCGCGAACCTGTCAAGGGCACCATAAAACGGCGAGCCCTGCTCCGCCGATGTCGCGTTTACTTCAAAGAAGAAGTTTGTCGAGCACATTGAGGTCCCGGCGTTGGAGTATCCGCCGTTCTGCTGCAGGTATTGGTCGTAGCTGTTCTCGACGGGGAACTTTTTTGTTCCCATGAAGAGCGCGTGTTCGACCGCGTGCGCCATGCCAGGCATATCGTCTGGGTCACTGGCACTGCCTACGCCGACGCTCATGGCCGCCGCCGCAGAGTCGGTTTCCGCATCATGGACGAGCAGGACTTCCATCTCGTTCGGCAGACGGATAACACGGTACTTGCGGTTGTCCAACAGAGGCTTCTCCAGCACGTTGGCGAGACATTCTACCTGTTTGGGGCCGACGTCGCGCTGCATAATGCTGCAGTTTAAAGGTTAGGCTGCAGCTGCCGGGGGGGGGGAGGGGGGGGGAAGGGGGAAGGAGAGGGAGGTTTTGTAGGAGGAAGTCTGGCGTGCGTCACTGCTATTGGTTGGGTGGAATCACCGAAGGGAGGGAATTGTGGCTTCCTATAGGCTGTGTATAACGATACATGTAGGTACCCTTGTTCCGGTACCAGAAAGGGAAGGTACTAGTGAAAAATTTGCGTAAAAGGGGTATCTCTACAAACGCTTTATCTAAAGATCCGTCTGCCACGCGTGCGAGGAGCAGTGTTTTGTTTACCACCGAGACTTAGACCAGTAAACCCGACAGTTCCGCCCCCGGGACCGCCACACCGCTTTTTATACCGCCGCAGAGCTTCGCGAAGGTGGTCTGGTAGCAGCGGACCGCAGTGCTGTTCCTCGATATCCTTTGAGAGGTCCTTAATAGGTGCATCCTCTTCCCCTGCTTCATCTGAACGTTTCTGCTTCTTAGTTCCAGGCTCATCAGCGTGCGCTTCCTCCCACCTCTCGCTGGCACGCTTCAGCCGGTTATACGCCGGGTTCTCTGATCCATCAGCCCTCTTGGGCTCCACAGCAAGTCTCTCCAGCTGCACCGTCTTTGCATCTTCGATAATTTGCGCGGCAAACGCCTTAGTAAAGGACGTCATAGCCATAACCACCGAACCAGGCACGCTCTGGCCAAGCACCTGATTCACGAGCCGCCGCAAGTCGTTCTTGTTAAGCTTAGCTTGACCGTAACTCGTATACCGCTCTCGATGATCATCACATCGCGCGCCCAAGTAAAACGTATTCTTCCGCATCTTGTACTCTTCCATCTCCTCGTTTGTCATCTGCCCTCCCTCATAAATCGGTACACGCTTCCCCTTGGCGTCCGTCTCGCCAACTTCGTCATCTTCATCATCATCATCCTGCCCGTCCTCTTCTTGCCCGGCCTTGGCCTTCCCACCATCGTCAACCACGCTCCCTGGCCTCGTGCCCGCATTCTTAGCCGGTCGGCCTCTAGGTCGTCCTGGTTTGCGTTTCTTCTTTCCGCCGACAACGCCCACCTCCTCTACGCCCGCCGGCCCACTAATCGTCGATTGAACCTCGATATCCGAGCCGAGATCATCGTCCCCTCCCTCATCCAACCACCCAACAGCCGGGGAAAACTGTCGCTCAGATGCATCCGACGGGGGGAAGGAGGTCTGGCGGAGGGGGTGGGAGAACGAACTAGCCGTCGTGATGGACGGCTTGCGCGGTACGTGTGCTGCGGCTTTGGCATTAGGCAGCGAGAGACCTGTACGCTGACGCGGTAGAGCCAACGAGGGGATAGATGTAGGGGTGGACGGTGGGGGCGACGCCATTATCTGCCTGCCGACTTGTTTGCGCAATCAAGCAAAAAGACGAAGCTCACACAATGTCACATGTCACATGTCACATCGCGTTACCGCGATGACGTAACAGACGGGAAAAAAAAAGGTTGCTATGCTAGTGTCACAGCAGCAGCCAAAATGAAGGCGCTCTCAGGCGACGCCTTCTACGACCACAACAACACCGGTCCTCGGGCAAGTTATAGCATCCCCGATGGCGGGACATTTAGCATATACAGCGAGACGCTCATTCGGGCCCCTCCGCAGGCCGTCTACGATGCTATTCTCGATATCCAGAACTGGAAGGGATGGAACTCTTTTGTATATGATGTTCAGATAAATGCCCATCCAAATGCACACGATGCGAACTTGAGGATGCGCGATGGCGTTAACATGACGTTTTTTACGCAGCTTAATGCTAATGAGAAGTCCAAATCGAAGGAGACTTGCACTTGGGTTGATGGAGTGCAGACGAGAAAGGATGGTAAACAGCCGTTTGTGACGCGTATTAGATGGGATTTGCATAATGCTGGCGCTATGATTCCCTCTTTCGTTCTGCGCGCTCAGCGGACAAACGAGATTGAGGAGCTGGAAGACAGCACGACAATGTACCGTACCTGGGAGACGTTTGGGGGTCTGGCTGCCGCTGTTGTCAAGTGGAAGTATGAACAGGATCTAAAGGATCGGTTCGATGATTGGTGCAGAGACTTGAAGAAGCATGTGGAGAAAGAGTGACGTTGTAATGGCAATTAGGAACCTACTGTTAATAACACACCTAGACTGGAAAAGTGACATAGGATGAATCCACGGAACAAACGTAATACGTACGGACTACGCTCTTCTAATTTTCATGCAACACAGCAGGGAACTGCTTGCTTCCCGCTTCAGGCTTGCCGCTCTCTGCCTTGACATGACCCAGTCCCTGCTTCTTGTACGCAGTCGCATAAGGATTAAGACGCAGCATAACCTGCATGTTGCGCAGTGGATTCTTCTTCTGAACGACCGTACGCTTAGTAACCGCACCAGCCTTGACAGGACGCAGAACGCTTTGCACTTCTGAGCTGTTGATAAGCTTGGCAATATCAGCCTGCGAGACCAGGTTGGACGGGAGCAGGTAGTCCTTCTTTAGCTCGCTGGCCTCGCTAGTGCTGCCGTAGATTTTGTCGAGAGCCGCAAAAGCAGCCGAAGACCAGATGATGAAGCGGCCGAGGTGACCACCGGGCGCGAGCTGCAGCAAGTTCAGGGCGTATACGGGGCAGGTCTCAACGCCGGGGATGTTGCGGAAGGCATATACCAGCTCCTTGCCATCCTCCTCGGGATCGTACACGACCAAGGGGCCGCGACGTTGCGTATGGCGCCTGCCCCTCATCTTTCCCTTGCCCGCACGCACCTTGCGCGTAGTCTTGACTTTGGCAAGTTCGGGTCCAGCACCCACAGCCTCGAGCAATGAGATAGCCTTTTGCGTCTTGGCAATCGAGCCCTTGGCGAAAGCCTGGGAAGAGACGACAAGGGGCACCTCAGGCACCTCGTTGATGCGGTGGCCACGAGCCATGAGAAGAGCAGCCGACGAGGAAGCCGCGATGGCGGAGCAAGTCGCAAAACGCTTCTGGTTGAGGTTGATCTTCTGATGCCACTTGCGCCAGACCTTGGTCGGCGCGAACATGCGTCCAGAGCGACACTGGTTACCGAACGCTGCCTGTCCAGCACGATGCGTACCACCACCAGACACACGGGGGATACGTGCAACGGCACGACCTAGCTTTGTAAGTGCATGTTCGAGCCCTCTCCTTTTCATGAAAACATACCGGTGCCCCAGGACTCGGCGCTGGTCTGGTGACCGGCCTTTTCGCTTACGGCATAGGGCTGGCGCTTGTTCTTTGCCATTCCCGTGTGCACCGCCCTGTCGAGGGTCAGTACCTTTGCTGGCCATTCTGTCAAATATCGTACTGAACAATGTCCGGGCGGATTGGGGCGTTGAACACCCTGGGGAGCGGGGTGCTGTCTTTGCCAGGCTTGCCATCGGCTCCGTGGATGGTGACAGTAGGTCGCGACATGTTGGGCGTTGGAGTCGTGGTCGTGCTGCAGAATTGCGGTGCGGGTTTGCCAAGACTTGGCCCCGATCAGCTTGCGGAACGGTTCCGCGCTACCACTTCACATGGAGGAGTCCTTGTCAAGAGACTGATATTATTATTGATGGCATTAGCTAATTGCAATATCCAGTTCTCTTCAAAGACCTTTTAAGTGCCACCTTTCTTTCCCATTAAGCTAAACTCATATCTCGCCTCAAGCACATACTGCTCATCTCCTGGACCGTAAATCTGCTTGCGACCCCATTCGGGATGGTTAATACCATCGATCCAATCCTGCACTTCCATGACTATGCAACCATGATCTTTCACCACGCGTGGCCTCGAGGAATCTTGGAAAAAGCCCTGCGTCTCCTTTAACGCTAAGCCGCCTTGCAAATTATTGCAAGTGTACACTTGGAAAGCGCCTTGATTTGTTGAGACCTCGACCTTGATCCCCGAGTAGGGGCTTGATAGAATCGCATCTGGGGTGGGTTTTTGGGGTGGAGGACGGTTGAAGATGTAGCAATTGTCATATCCCGTGCACCCCGATCCGCATTGTCCCGCAAGTGCAGGATTGGAGAAGTTGGCGCCCAAACGCTTGGGAGATGACCACCAGTCGTGTAGACCGCCAGCTTCGTTGTGGAGGATATTTCCTGTTGGTATCAGAATCGAATCGACTTCTGTGCGGAGACCTGCGAATGGAAGATGCAAGGTGTGGTCCAGGGCAAGAGGGGTGTCGGGGTTCTGGAAGCCATCGAGGTTCCAGTAGGTGTGAGAGCTGAGCATGAGGGGGGTTTTCTTGGTCAATGCCGCTGCTGTCATGCGAAGGTGCCATTGGTAAGGTGTGACGAAATACGTTACGTTGGCGACGACTTCGCCCGGAAATCCCTCCTTGCCATCGGGGTCGGTAAGACTAAAGGTTATCGAATCTTGACTGTATGCCACCACAGTCCAATTTCGATAATCCCAGCCGTCTCTCCCACCGTGTAGCGTATCCTTCCCATTTTCGTTGAGATCGGTATGATATTCCACTCCGTCTATCTTGAACGTTCCATTCTTGATCCTATAAAGTCAGCATAATCACCTCCACACAACGTAGCGAAACTAACCGATTAGCATACCGTCCCGGCACGCCGTTCAAATGAGGATGAAAAGCCGATTCGGAGTAGAAAGACGCATTATCATATCCCAAAACAACATCTCTTTCAACACCATGAACGTCGCGGATGAAGAGATTTGTTAAACTCGCACCATATGGAATGAACTGCGCTCGAATGCCTTGGCTTACGAGTTCGTATTTCCCGCTGGGCAAGGGGCCTTTAGAATCCAACGCAGCGGTCTGCGTCAATAGGATAGCTGCTGTAACCGCACTCGCCCACATTTTGGTAGACATTGGATGCAGAACCAGAGTGCAGCGACATGCTGAGATGACGCCTCGTAAACAATATACCAGCCACTAAGCTCCCGACTAGTGCGCCAAGTGCTGCTATACAGTGGTCACGTGGGCATTTTGCGAGTGCAATATTTAAGCGTGTAGACGGTCTGCATGGTCCGTGTTTGCTTCAGGGATGATTGAAGTCATGCGCCGGCGTCAAAGCGGGCGGTCAGACACTGCTGCACGACGAATGCATGGATAAGAACGAGATTGTTTTCGGTGTGAAATGAACAACTTGGCCGCTCCGAGGTTGAAGGGTTACATTGGGTTGGTCATTAACTGCATCGTCTAGATGGTATCAGTGGTTCGGCGTAAAATCCAGTGACCTGCTGATGACCAGTTCCCAGGCCTGGCTGCAAGAACTATTGTGTTTGTTCAAGCAGCCTGACATGAGTCTAGAGCACAAATACCTATTGTATAATTGATAGTGGGCAATGATTTGTGTTCAACGTGCAAAGAGGAGGAGCATCTTTCGGACAAAAATGACCATCGCATGGCAACGATTTCAATACTACATCGACAGCCTCTAAACACTGCTTCTCACTCCTTTAGAGCCCGATATGAGTAGGCGTTGAATGAAGCAATGGAAACAACACCTAGCCTCTGGTACAAGATCTCACGCGGAGTGCGAAAATTTTGTCCATTGCAAAGCGACAAAGTCTTCCAATGCCCAGAGGAGTAGGCAGATTTCATCACTGTGTGAGAAGGCCATCCGTCCATGGTTCCAAATCGTGCCATCGCCTGTACTCCACTGAGCCGCTACTGGCCTCACGACAATCGACAACCGGAGATTCCAGTCGCCCTCAGCTCGTCGTTCATCCAGCCGTTCTTGCTGACAGCAAAGTAGGTCTCGTGACTCTTGGCGTCAAACTCTTCGTTCTGAGACGGCATTAAAGTCCAATAGTGTTCTTTGCATCGCTCCCAGCACGGCTGACGTTAATCCACACGACATTTGATTGGCTAGAGACGGGCCGAGGCGCAATCTTATTAGGCGCCAGCGACAACCACACAAAGCGACAGAGTGCAACTTGGGCGTGTCCATTGGAGTGATGGTTTCATAACCGCTGCTTAGCGAGTCTCTAATGATTGGCGCGTAGAATATGCCTTTACACTCCTTGCTACAATGGCGCCAGGGGAGCTAAACGAAAGTACGGCTGACATCTAAGCGAATATAAGGCCGCCCATTTCCAAGGTGAGTCATTGTTCCAGTTTTTGAAACGCGTTGTTGTGAGTTCATGGTTGGCAAAGACAGTCACCAACGCCGTGTTGTCACCAACAGTCTCTTCCACACACTCTCTTTAAACACTCTTTGAACGCTCCCTTCAATCCACACTCGTTTTCCGACCGCAGACTTTCCTTTAATCATGTACGCCAAAACTGTGTTTGTTCTGAGCCTTGCGCTCCAGGCTTACGGCCACATTGGCGTGGCCACTCCCAAGATCATCCCCGGCTCGGGCGGAATCAACGGTCTCAACCCTCTTGATGCCTCCGGGTCCGACTTTCCGTGCCACGGTATCGCCTTGCCTACGACCGGAGGCTTGCCGATGGCTGCCGGGTCGTCTCAGCTCCTTTCCTTCAACCTTGGTGGCGGAGCAAGGACTGCCGTCCACGGTGGTGGCTCTTGCCAGATCTCCATTACTTATGAGACTGACCCAGCCAAGCAAAAGGATCCCAAGAACTGGTTCGTCATCTACTCGGTCGAAGGCGGCTGTCCCTCCAACTCGCATCTCAACCTTGATGGCGTATACAACGGACCGCAGGGTACTTATACTGGTGCCTTGAGTTGTTCTGACCCGAGATCCAATGGGGTTGATTGTGTCAATGACTTCAACTTTACCATCCCCCATGGCGTCAAATCTGGTCACGCCATCATGAGCTGGACTTGGTTCAACACGGTTGGCAACCGCGAAATGTACCAGAACTGCATCAACGCCGAGCTGACCGGTGGAGACGGAAGCGAAATGGACAAATTTCCCACAATGTTTGTTGGGAATCTTGCTGAGATCAATACCTGCCCGACTACAATCTTTTTTGACTTGGAGTTCCCCTTCCCCGGTGAGTACGCTACTAAGAAGAAGCCCTCTGGTATTGCAGGCAGCACGGCCAGCGTCTATCCCATGGCCAAGCCGACTGGAGCGGGGTGTGACGGCAACGGCGCTCCTCACGGCGGCTATGTGGCGCCAGCGCCTTCTTCCAGCGGTGCTCAGGAGTCAGCTTCTGCTTCTCCGGATGTTTACTCGTCTGCATCTCCGGCTGCGTATCCCTCGGCTTCTGCTTCTCCGGTTGGCTACTCTGGCGTTGCCTCTCCTGTGCAGACCAGTGCAGCCACGGCGGCTCCTACTTCAACTGCCGCCGCTTCGACTCTGCAGACGCTTGCCAGCCCTTCTCCGTCTGTTAATTCTAGCCCGGACGGCAAATGTGCCCTAGGCTTGGTCCCTTGCACAGGTGAGCATATAGTGTGCATTGATGACAAGTCTTTTGGGTTCTGTTATGATGGCTGTGCCGTCAAGCAGCCGATTGCGCCTGGCACTGCCTGCCGTGATGGAAAAATTCAGGGGATCTTTGGACGTCACGTTTAGGTGTGATGGGTTAAGAATTGATGCAGCCTAATGGAATTGATGGTCCTAATGAAACTATACAATTGTGAGGGTAGAGCGAGTATTATGCAGGCATGAAATCGTTTATCCTTTTTTGATTCGAGATGTGTTTGTCCTAAAAATTGTCCACCGTCTGATGCCCAACGCCAAACGCCCAAGTTGATGCATGCACACAGCCTCATCCTGACGGAGCTGTATTTACCATGGCAACCAAAGGTTGGGATAATTCTAGTAGATAAAGATGCCCAAGTTCAATCAGATACGCGTCTACGTGCGTGTCAAACCAGTTGCCGGGTCGTCGGCAACGACGATCAGGTTCATGGCGCTTACAAATCCAAGCAAAACATCGGATTACGGTCGAGTCAAAAAGTTCCGAGACAACCTGTACCTAGGCGCGCGTCTCCTGTCTCTTTAGACGTCTCCACAATCCCAACGCGTGTCCAGCGCGACCCCGCATGTAAACGCGCACCGACGCGACGCGGACGCGACAGTCCGTGCGCAGCGCGGCGCAATGTGTGCATATTACTTGCCTTGCCTGCCCCTCCCTCGCTTGTCTATCCTTTCCCACCCCAATCTCTCACTTTTATACGATCGACGTCTTTTTGTGTTATTTGTGACCGGTTTGCTTTATTGTCTGTGACGATGGTAACCACCCAATCGATGCCGCGTGTGCCGTTTGCGACTCTCGGTTCCTCGCGCCTTGGCCGTCTGTCGAGTGTGAAAAATTGCCAGAATGGTACATCTTTCCCATGTCTTTGCAAAAACGTTTGCTGATGAACATGTATCTACAGGTGAAGTTTTGAAAGCTTCAACGGGGAAAGCGGGTCTTGGGAAAGCTTCACTCAAGACGCCCGTGAATACCACCAAACTTGCGCCTGTCAACCCTGCTGTTGATTCGCTCAAGTCTTCGGGCAAACGCTCTTTTGATTTCTCCATTTTCGAAGATGTCGACAGCGAGAACCTTGACCCTGAGACTGTAGCCTCGCCCGCGAAAAAGAGCAAGATAACCAGCTCGGCGTTCACATTCTCTCTCTCTTCCAACAGCAACACCAGCAACACCATGGCTCCCCCACCCGTCCCAAAGCGTATCTTGACACCCATGTCTCCACGCAAGCCGTCAACGGCACCTGCTGGACGCTCACCAAAGGGCAGCCGCCGCCTCTCCAAGGGCATCAAAAGCATCAACCCCCCTTTCGGCATCCAGGACACCTCCTTGCCATTCTCTCTCGACGAAGCCCTCCGCGGTGCTCTTGACCCCCGTCCCGCTCCAGGGACCGCTTCCGCTGAACCCGCCCCAACCACCAAACCATCATACTCCATCCCCGAAAAGGAGCCCATGTCCAAAAGCCTGATCTTTGAAATCTACCAAGACTCTCCCAGCGAGGAAGCCGCGAACCTAATGGAGCATGGCACCCTAACTCTCGACCTGTCCGACGACCAAGGATCCAAAATCGGCCTCGGAAAGGAAAATACTCCTCCACCTGACTATGATGCTGTTCGTGCCTCGCAACCCCATGTCCCAGCCCCGCGTCGTCACCGTGCCCCTCTCAGTCCGGAGGTTATGGACGATGGACAGAGGACACCGCTGGGCGAGCTGGATGTTCCATCTTCTGGGGACGATGAGCTTGAGCCTGAGGGTAAGAAGGTGGATGCTATTGAGACGAAGGAGAAGAAGTTGGAAACGGTGGAGGAGTTTACGATTTGGGAGGATTGATGGAAACAGATGTGGGATTTTTGGGAGGATTACGCGAGGGTGATGTTCTATGGCTTTTTCGGATTTATGCCTTTTATGCGTTGTAGGATCTTATGAATCAGACTAGGGTATTGTAGGTTTTCAGAGTAGTTTTTGTATTTGGGAATCAGTTTCGAGCAAAGACTTTGTCAATTCGTAAAAAAAAAACTCTTGCCACTCGGGGGAAGGGACAAATAAAGAAATGACTACCCCGAAGACGGGTGAAATTACTACCATGCATGATGAGTGATTCTTGCTGCTTTCGACAATCTATGCCACGACATCCACCGCTACTGCTCAAGGTGGCCTATCAGGACCAGAAAGCGCTGGGTCACCTTCAGGAAACCTTTATCACCGGTGATCCTCTTCCGCCTAGGGGCTGGATCCAAAGACATGGAATGGGTACCTATCTTGGGTTTTGGCAAACAGTATTATCAGCTTCTACTGCCGAGTTATTGCCGGCGACTTTCAGTCATCGGGTGACGAAAACGAAAACACCAAAGACGTATGAGTTAGCGCACCACATGACAGGAGCTTGAAGAGCTCGCAGAACATGGAAACCAGCCATCCGGAGCTGGTGGCCTTGCAATGATACAGTGCGAACTCGAGGCGGACGAGTTTGCATCACTGGTCATTTCCTTTTTTCCGCACTCAATTCCATCTTTGAGTCAAGGCAAACCTGGAAGAAAGCAGTCCAGGTCAGCCCATTGACATCCGCCTTCATCTAGGTCGTACAACTTCTCACTTGCATCCACGCGGTGGAGCAGGGCGGCGGACAAGTCCTGAAGCACGTCGAGGACATATGCGGGAAGTTTATGCGCCAAGGGCCCATGGGTCATGTCTTGAGGTACCGTCTGTAGCCTCTGGCGTGTTCAGAACAGTGAGATAAGCTCGCTTGAGGTGTCATGAAACCCCGAGGAGACAATTGTCCACTTTGGAGACATGGAGCTGCCGCCCACGAACATCAACAAACTCATTGCGTCTGAGATTGCTGAGGCTCGGGACGTTCTGTGGAGAAAACTTCTTATCGGCTTCCCCGGAGACGTAGGGCTTCTGGTTTGGCATGGGAGGAAACTGCTAATGTCACTGTACGTTGATGGTCGATGCCAGTTACTGTATTGCAAAGAAATAGTGACAGTCAAACGAATAAAACACATGAAAAGTATTTTCAAGTGCTAAGCAATCATGTCACAGTGCAGAGCGCGAGCATCATATTTCAGGCCCACACGGAGTCACCGCTCGCCCTTGTGAGATCTATCTTACAAATGTGCATGTCCTCTGTCATTTTGGTCTGAACCGGCGAGATAGCCAGAGCACTCGTAGCAATGTATCGCCACGAACCTTTGTCCTCCTCTGTCTAGCGCCTTGAACGGCTTGTTGCCAACGTCGATGGCTTTGGTTGCCCACCGAGTCAGAACGCCAATGAGAGCATTGATGAAATTCGCTTGTTCGGGTGGAAGGCCATGGTGTTCTTCGTTAATGATGACGGCCCGCCAAGGCAAACCGCCAATGCAGACATCATTGAGGTCGGTCTTTTCGGGTTGTAGAAGCTGGGAGAAGATTAGTAAAATAGTTAGGGAGATTATGAGAGCATCCTCACCTGCCTGGATTCCTAAGGACCCCCCACAGCTTTGACTGATGATTCGGACCTTACCGTATTCCCAGTCGACACCGGCCAGCTCCCTGGAATTTTTCAAAATATCGCGGGGGAACCAGCTGGAGCAGTAATTGTCGCCGGGGAAAGCCAAGTCTTTGCAAAGCTAGACTAATGGTGAACTCTTGGTCAAATAAAGTAATAGTCACACTCACATTGGTCCCATAGAGCTTCCAATTGCTTCTCTCCTCAATCGGCAGGCCTTGCAGTGTTGTGATGCCGAGCGGTGGGGTGAAAGTAGTCCAAGAGGAAAAAGTGACAGATATGGGGCGCCGAAATTTACCTCATAGATGTTTTCAGGGGAAAGGAAGAGAGTCTTCAAATGGGCTAATGCTCTATTTCATGGATTAAGCTGCATGAGTGATAATTGTTGAGCTATACGCATTGCGCTGAGCCCACAGGGCGAGCGAAGGTTGGCACTAACCTTGGGAATGACAACTAGAAGGGAACGTGCCACGGCAAAATTTGAAGTGCGTTACAACGCATCATCATCAACATTGGTTAGATTACCGAGTGAGAAATACACATAATTGTAGATACTACTTTGCAGGATCATCTGGTCCAAGTGGTGAAACTCGCGTCCCCGTCGAGAGCTTCCATTGAGAGGTTATATCAGATTTTTCTAGAAACAAGGAGCTGGGTAAATGCATGAGGGGAAAGTGTCCCTTCGCAGGCAAAGCTTTTGTGTGTGGCTGCTCTTGTGACATCATTGCCGAGTAGATTTCACAGTTTCTTTCCTAGATGAAAGGTATGAAGGAGTGGTATGTGGGTGCCAATGAGAGGGGATGGGGGGAGGAGATTATCTGGGCATCATTCCGAAAATTTTGCGACTATGGGGAAACTATGAATGCTTTCACGAAGTCTTGCCACTCGTATCTCTAGGACGGGGCCAGCTCAGCTTCCGTCAACTGCTCACCCTACACCTCCTCTTTTATAGCACAGAAGAAGGGAGTGATGTGTGTGTGCATCCAACGCGGGAGTTTCGTAGATTGGAGTGCAATCACAATATCATTCCAATCCCGTCGGTATTGTTTGGTATAGTCGATGAAAATGGGCAAGAAAGGGTTTGTGTTCAAAAAACACGGGCAGATGTTATGCAGATCGCCGCGGAGCGATCTGCACGTGGTGACTCACACCCCTGATCAGGGTTCGAGCACTTAAGAATTTTCTCGTGTAGCTCTAGATACGCGTATATATGGACACACCTGCGAGGTGCCGCTGCTTATTAGAACAGCGGACTTTCTTGCTTCTTTTCTCCGGAGTCAGAAACGGGAACGTGGGAGTGAACTCTATGCATCATCTAGCCGGAAGAAAGGCTGACTTTTCTTCGGATAATCTTACCCCGTGAGAAAGATTGGCAAGAAGCTTGAGGACGGGAAAGGCGAACTCTAACACTGAACTTAAACCTTGCAGATGAATAATATCACAACCACATATTCGATTTACCAAAAACAATGTGAAGTTGATTACCGGATCTTCAGCTATCTTTTAAACCGCTTAAAATCTTTTGATGATGCAGTATGAAACTTCAGGGGCTGTTTAGCCTTCCCGTTCTCCAATCCAGACTTTCTTCTGCCGTTGTGGATCAGATCGAGTCATGATAAGCAAGGGGTCAAGCTATGAGCTGTTACGGTGCTCAGAGGAAAAGGTTCAATAAGTCCCAACAACGAGGGCAATCCAAACTGCTATCTACTGGGAAACTAGGATACTATGAACCAATCCAGCGCCATCCCTTCGCGAGTGGTAGCAAGCGTAGCTATGAATAACTAGCAGGGCGCGTCAGTGTATCAAATTCCCTGTGCGCTTAGGTGGCGCGGGTCGTCCAGCGCACACACAGCCTCGACGTAACGTGAGCATCCAATTACTAAGCAGTCATGATCAGCGCAACACAATGTGAAACGCTATTTGAGTAAAGTGTGCTGCGAAGCCAATACGCCAAACATGATGATCACTGGAAATTCGAACGCACAGTTAGTCATTTCGTGCAGCACCTATGCAACTCCACTAAGATTGATTTTAGCATAATTTGGCACAAACCCACCGAAACCTGAAACATGAACAGCCTAAAAGCGAGCCAAATATAACATCAAATCAAGCAGTTTCGAATGGTTTAGTTTACAACTATGTACGATGGTTGTGTGTAGTGCTATCCAAGCTTAAATTCCTGCACGAAAGCGTGCACGCAGTGGCAAAAACTCCTAGACCAGATCCAGCACATAAGATCCAACCCCATGAGAAAACATAAAGTCGAGTATCGCTATCGACCTATCCATCCTCCAGCCACGCTTCATCCCTGAACCTCGTTCAACGCTTCTTCAAAGACTCCATGCTCCACATGCCCGAGTCTCGCTGGGTTGCATCGCCCATAACGCAATCCACAGGCTCCATGAAAACTTCTCTCCTCAATTTATTTCCCAGTAGAAGTCAGATCCTCCAAACCCCACCCTCGAAAACCCCAATGGTCTGGAAATCAAAAGGGAAGGAATTCCTGTGAACATCCTTCCACGTTCAATAAAATGTCCCTCACAAGGGCCGACCGACTTGGCTCCTGCAGAGCAATCGACAGGCGTCCATTCAATCCCACAGAGAGAGGCAGATATTCCAGCCCCTGCGTCGACCTCGTTGGACTGACTTATCAGCGCCCCGGCAAATCAGGCTTATCAGCGGTTAGAACACCGGTTTTGGGGGTGGTTGCTTTAGTAACAGCAATTCATGTGGAGCTGCTCGCATTCTTCTTGGCTAGTAGCTTGGTTATACCGTGCCCGCTGAGGGTTTCGCCCATTTCGCGGCCGAGCGCACCAGTATGAGGACTCATCAACAAAACCTCCATCAACATGACGGAACATACAGTGTGCAGTATCCCATAAAATTTTACAATATCCGGAATGACGAGGCTACTCTCTCAGCAAATTCAACTATCAAAGTCTCAAGGTGCGATCTGATCTCCGGACCAGGCACTGGAATCGTGATTGGGAGTTGAAGTGAAACGTCCAGATATCTGCCAGCTCGTCCCCAGGATAAGAACAGGCCATCGTTGTCAAACTGGATTATTATGGGAGTGATGTTGATATATATTTCCGGCATGCGGGGAATGCGTGCTCGCACGGATCTTTTGGGGTGTGGTTAGTTCAACCAACCACGCCCCAAAAAGTAGAAACAAGTTGTTTTCCTTTTTGAGTGGGAAGGGATATATTATTGCGAGAGAGATAATTGGCGTTCGCTTTTGCCACGATGATATAGAGATTCCGGGCTCTTTCTCGGAAAGACGAATTCTGATTGGCTAAACCTGGAAATAGCGGGGACAATAAAGTCGATTGAATGCACGCTTTGTGGGGAGTTTTGGACCTGGCTGTGTGTGTGCATGTATGTATGTATGTATGTATGTATGTATGTATGTATGTATGTATGTATGTATGTATGTATGTATGT
>MU006007.1:94003-107476 GCA_010093745.1 Piedraia hortae CBS 480.64
ATGTATGTATGTATGTATGTATGTATGTATGTATGTATGTATGTATGTATGTATGTATGTATGTATGTGTGTTTGAATGGTTTGTTTCGGGCTTGCTCCCTTGGCATTGTTCCCTTGAGCTTCTCAGAGCTTAAACCCCTTCGTTTCAAAATATTCTCGCATTTTATAGGGATCATTCGCGTCAGACGCTGTAAACCAGATTCTGAACGCGACGACTGTGTGAGCGACGTGCACGAAAGAGTAGTAGTTAATGCAAGAAGGAAAGGCAGAAAAAATCCTCGGCCGCCAAGCTGTCCACCGCGGGAGCGTCCGCACATACCCCACATACCCCACAGAATCCACGGTCCTCTTTCTATGAGTGGGTCGACGTAAGGGCCCCATCTGGGATTGTGCGGAGGAACATTGCCTTTTTTATATGAGTTTGTACACTTGCGCCTGACAACTTTCTTGAATGGTTTGTGTGAGTACAACTTTTCTGTGCATGAAGAGAACTTGTTAGTCAGCAATGCTGCTATCAAGTTTGCACATAAGGTTTCTCATGTACAATGGCTTCGTTTGTCTGTGGAACTTTCCCGAGTGGAAAATGGCTTGTGCGTGGAGTGTGTTTCAAGCGTGTAAACTTTTGTTTGAATGGAAAATTGGACATGTCAACCCGTGAGCTTTATAGGGCTTTATCCTCGAATTAAGCTTTTGGAGCTGTCATTGAGGCACAAAGGAAAATGTGTCAACGCAAAATGTACTTCTTGCACTCCCAGGCGTAGCTATGATCGGGAATTTTCGGTCTCAATCTGTCCCGCCTGTAAAGCGATGCCACCAAATAGCTGTTGTCAACATCACTCGCTCGATTCTTAGTGTTAGAACGGGAACCGCTGATCTTGATGAAATGCGGAAGCTGTGAATTCGTTCCAAAATGACGGCGGAACAGTGGAAAGAACGAATATGTTATCATGTATCCTGCAAATGTGGGGATCTTCACCTTCGAGACAGAAAGATTTACTTCAGCAGGCTCGGTACTGTATTTGCAACTTGCGGGGATCGCGTGATACTAAACGTTGGACTATAAGTGTGTGCCATAAAGTCACGATCTGGCCTAATGACTCGTCTGATCAAGCCGAGCAGCAGTCGTATGAATCTGCTTGCAGCTGGCCCAAAAGCCGTCCTCAGAAAACATCAAAGATCATGTGGTACTGTCAATTTCTTCCTCCAGAATCGTTCGAATAGGCCATGCTCTCCAGTGAGCTCGGAAACAGCCTTCTCTAGGCCTCATTTCAACAAATCCATTACCACACTGAGATCCTTGGAATGGTAGATTCCGCTGCTTCCATATTACCTCTCCCATTTGTTCGTATACGCAACCTCTCTCCATATACCTGACCTTGAGCGTTTGATTCGCCAGCCTTCATAACAAAAGCGAACTGCGTAGAGGCTAGCCCCCCTTTTTCGTAAGCAACAAATTGCTGCTCTTTCAAAATGCTTCCAGTTTCCTTATCTGGGCGGACAGGCACTTGGACCACCAAGACTGATCAAAGGGGGTTATTCTTGCACTCGGTCCAAACATTGTAATGTATGCAAAGTCTTGTTTACACGAGGATTTGTAAGTCGTGGGTAAGGCGATGTGGAAGGTGATCTTGGGGATTGGAAAATTGCAACTTCACGTGATATTCTTGCAGACTGCTTATGTGGACTTTTCTCGATGGATGAGGGGTGTGCGACCATTCGTCCTCTGCATCTCCACATGCAAACGAGTCAAAGCTGCCCTGATTCATAACATGAAAGATCGAGTACGTCCCACGGCTACTTCACCCCAACCCACACCGAACAGAATCGCACAAACCTGCATCCGAATAGTACACTCTCAGCCGAAACGCTTCTTGCTTTTCAAACGGGTATCTAAACATCTACACACACTCTCCCCTCAACCCACCAAATCCGCCACATTGATTGGCATCTCATCAATCTGCGTCGCATAGTATAGCTCGATATCCCTCAGAATCCGCACATCATCCTCCGTCACAAAATTCACAGCTACACCCTTCCGCCCAAACCGCCCCGAGCGACCTATACGATGGATATAATTCTCCCGATTAGACGGCAAGTCGTAGTTGATAACGAGTGAAACCTGCTGGACATCAATCCCTCTAGCCCAGACGTCCGTAGAGATGAGGACACGCGAGTTTCCCTGTCGGAACTGATTCATGATTTCATCTCGTTCTTTCTGTGGCATTTCGCCGTGCATGCTGGATACGGTGAAATTTGCTTCGCGCATTTTTTCAGTTAACCAGTCGACTTTGCGTCTTGTATTGCAGAAGATGACGGCTTGGGTGACGGTTAGAGTGTCGTATAGATCGCAGACGGTGTCGAATTTCCATTCTTCTTTTTCGACGGAAATGAAGTATTGTTTTAGGCCTTCTAGGGTTAGTTCGTCGCGTTTGACGAGGATGCGGACGGGGTCGGTCATAAATTTTGTGGTCATGTCGAGGACGTCGTAGGGCAGTGTGGCGGAGACGACGACGACTTGGGTGGCGGGCGGGAGGTAGCGGTATACGTTGTAGATTTGCTCGCGGAACCCCCGGTTGAGGAGCTCGTCGGCCTCGTCCAAGACCAGCATTTTGATGTTGCGCGTTCGTAGATTTCGTCGTCGGATCATGTCTGCGACGCGGCCGGGAGTGCCGGAAACGACGTGCTGTCCGTGGTCGAGCTTGCGGATGTCTTCGCCCACGTTTGTGCCGCCGATGCAGGCGTGGCATTGGACGTTCATGTAGTCGCCTAATGCGAGGATGACGGATTGGATCTGAGTAGCCAGTTCGCGGGTCGGGGAAAGGACAAGGGCCTGCGTCTCGCGAACGGCGGTATCGATAACTTGTAATATGCTGATGCTGAATGTCGCCGTTTTGCCAGTTCCCGACTGCGCCTGGGCGATGGTATCTCGCCCCTTGCAAATCTGAACGATGGCACGCGACTGTACCGCCGACGGAGATTCGTAGCCGTACGCGTAGACGCCGCGGAGGAGGTTTTCCTTTAAATGCATCGCTTGGGGGGTCAGTCGGCTATGATCTCGCCATGGAAGATGGAAAAAAACTCACCCTCAAACGTCGGCGCAACTTGGACCTCATTGGAAGTCTCAAACTCCATGCGCGAGTCATCCTCGCGGTCTATACCATCAAGATCTGCCATGGTGACTGTCGCGTGTTGCGGAGAAGACGTTGCAGCGGGCGGAAAGATTCCGTCGCAGCTGACTCGCGGGGCAGACCCTTGCGCACCAATCACAAACCTCCGTCTTTCTGCTGCGACGACAATGCTGTACGAAGACCTGCGCTACATCCATGAGGACGTTGAGCGGCTGGAGCAGGCCATTACCGACTGGGTGCGCGAAGATCCGAAGCGCGTCCGCCGACGGCTGGTGCGCGACCATGCGATAGCGCGTCTCCTCGACCGCGTCCAGGCGCAGTCGGCCAAGGGATTGCAGTATTACAACGAGCAGCAGCATGCGCTCGCCCAAGAGGTCCAGTCGCTGAGCGTCGGTGACTCGTTTGCTGAGTTCTACAGGCAAGTCGCTCCCATCAAAGACTTCAACCGCCGATACCCCAACGAACCCGTCGAGAACCTCGAAACGGCCTACAATTTCTACCGTGAGCCTGAATTTGCGCAGCAGGTTGAGGCCATGTTCACGGGCGAAGAGTCTTTTGGTCGCTACCTTGATCTGACCATTCTACATGAGGAGTATCTCAACCTTCCCGGCGTCAAGGGCATCCGGAAGCTGACTTATCTGCAATATCTGGACGCCTTTGACGTCTTCGTGCGGCCACAGTGTCCGGTCACGCGGGAGACCAAGATGACGGAGCCATACTTTGCCTACGTCAACGGTCTGGCCACCTACCTGGAGGGCTTCTACAGGAAGACGCGGCCGTTGGAGGACACCGACAAAGTCATCCGCATGTTCGATCAAGAGTTTGACGAGCTCTGGGAAAAGGATGCAGTGCCCGGGTGGGAGAAGAAGGTGGCGACAGAGACTGAAGGCTCCGGACAAGGCATATGGTGCGCTCCCTGTGGAAAGGAATTCAGCAACGAGAACGTATATACCTCACATCTAAAAGGCAAAAAGCATATCAGAAACGCACAGCAGTCGGGCGAGAATGCCGCTGCGGCTCTCTTGGGGTCCGGGAAGCGGCTAAAAGAACGAGTAGTTGCCGAGCGCGAACACCGTGTTCGTAAGCTCTCAGCCGCAATGCCAACGCAGCGCGAAGACACAAGGGTCAATGTGGAGCGGAAGGCAGGCATGACGGACAGAGAAAGACAACAAGAGCTGGAAGCGTTGTACAATGAAGACGACGAGTCTGGAGAGGAGCCAGAAGCTGAGGAGGAAGACGGCGAAGAAAAGATTTACAACCCACTCAAACTACCGCTGTCCTGGGACGGTAAGCCAATACCATTTTGGCTGTACAAGCTTCACGGTCTTGGGAACGAGTTTCCGTGCGAGATATGCGGAAACTACGTCTACATGGGCCGAAGGGCGTTCGAAAAGCACTTTTCTGAGCCAAGACACATATACGGGTTGAAGTGTTTGGGCATCACCCAGACTAGCGTGTTCAGGGAGATCACCGGAATCGAAGAAGCGGCGAGGTTGTGGGAAAAGGTCAAGAAGGACAAGATTGCCGAAGCTGCGAGGAAGCAGGGCGGTGATGCGGTAGAGGAGATGGAGGATGCACAGGGAAACGTGATGCCCAAGAAGGTGTACATGGACCTGAAGAAGGCTCACATGCTGTAGGCTGTGACATTTCACATGGCGGGGGTGTTAGTTGGTGGGGCTTGGCAGACACACCGTCAAAACAATGACAGCCAAGGATTGGGCTGAGACCGCCAAGGCGCTGGAGGTGGCAGACGTCAAGAAGCTGCAGCAGCCGTTGGCCGAATTAGATAATCACCTGACCCTTCGTTCGTACATTGCCGGTTATGAATGTAGTGATGCAGACTTGACCGTATGGAAGACTCTGCGCTCCAACCGCGTCGCCTACGGGTACATCAAGGGCGGTGCCTTGACAAACGTATTGCGCTGGTTCAATTTTATTGCCGAAACCGAGGCGCCGCAAGTGGAAGCGGCCAAGCCAAAGGAAACTGCCGACGCGGGCGGGAGCTACGATATCGGGCTGGAAGGGACCGAGAATGGCGTCGTAACGAGGTTTCCTCCGGAGCCGTCGGGCTATCTCCATATCGGCCATGCGAAGGCTGCTTTGCTAAACGACTACTTCGCCCACGAGAAGTTCAAGGGAAAGATGATTGTGCGCTTCGACGATACCAATCCCGCAAAGGAAAAGGCAGAGTATCAGGATGCCATCCTCGAGGACTGTTCATTACTGGGAATCAAACCAGACAAAGTTACCTATACCAGCGACTACTTCCAGAACTTGTACGACCGATGTGTGCAGATGATCAAGGACGGAAACGCCTATGCAGACAACACTCCGTCTGAGCAGCTCCGGAGCGAGCGTGAGAAGAAGATTGAAAGCGCCCACCGGAATGCCTCTCCCGAAGAAAGTCTGAAGCATTTCGAGGAAATGAAGTCGGGGTCCGAGGAAGGCACGAAATGGTACATCCGAGCCAAGATCGACATGTCCAGCAACAACGGTGCCATGCGGGATCCTGTAATCTACCGCTGTAGTCCACTGCCTCACCACCGCACAGGCGACACGTGGAAGATTTATCCCACGTACGACTTTGCCTGTCCCATTGTGGACTCGGACGAAGGCATTACCCACGCGTTGAGAACAACAGAATACAACGACCGAGATGCACAGTATCAGTGGATCCTGAAGACGCTAAAGCTTCGTCATGTCTACAACTGGAACTTCTCCCGCATGAACTTCATCCGCACCGTCCTGTCCAAGCGAAAGCTGACCAAGATTGTAGACGAGGGCGTCGTTTGGGGCTGGGACGATCCTCGCATGCCCACTGTACGAGGCATCCGGCGTCATGGAATGACAATCCCAGCGCTCCGCGAGTTCTGCATCAAACAGGGTCCCAGCAAGAACATCAACATGATGGACTGGACCTCGTTCTGGGCCACCAACAAAAAATACATTGACCAAGTAGCCGCCCGCTACACGGCCATCGTAAAAGCAGACTGCGTCAAATGCACCGTCCTCGGGGCACCAGCCGTTGCACGAATCGAAGAAAAAGACCTCCACGCAAAGTACAACCTCGGCAAGAAGAAGGTCGTCTTCAGCAGAGACATCATCATCGACCAGGCCGATGCCCAATCCTTCGCCGACGAAGAAGAAATCACCTTGATGAACTGGGGCAACGCAATTGTCAAGAAAAAAACCTATTCCCTAAACCCCATCAACGCCATCGCCTCCGCAACAGGTGCAGATACCCGTACCGTGACCGCTCTCGAACTCGAGCTCCACCTCCAAGGCGACGTCAAGAAGACTTCCAAAAAGATCACCTGGCTAAGCGAGGACCAGCACCTCGTACCCCTAATCATGTACGATTTCGACTACCTCATCACCAAAGACAAGCCCGAACCCGACGACAAACTGGAAGAGATCCTCAACCGCAAAACCGAAACCAAAACCGAAGCGTGGGCGGATAGTAACGTCGCCGGGCTCAAAGAAGACGATATCGTCCAGTTCGACCGTAAGGGGTTCTTCCGAATCGACAAAGCCTTACATCACGGCGAAAGTGTGATAGCATTTCAAATCCCCACTGGTCGGAAAATGTAATAGGTTACGTGGTTCCTTTTAAGATAGAGAGACATTCTTTCTCTGCCCCCATTTTTTTGTAAAGTCCCAATACTTTCAGTGAATGCTCCCTCCTCAACTCAACTGCTAGATCGAGGAGGATCGTCTTCCGGAGTTTGTCAACCCTGCTCTGCATCTTCTCCAACAGGGGATGGGAGCCTACATGTGTCCGTAGGGCAATGATCTCCTCGTATAAACGAACGTGTCTCTCCAAAACCTCCTGCTCGTCATCATCATCGCTATCCCCCTCCTGCTCTTGATCATCTTCTTCGCTCAAACCCAACCGCCCCTCCAACTCTGAAACCAACCTCGCAAATTCAAGTATCCCCCTCCCACGCGCAACCTCCCTCCTCATCTCCCTCTTCTGCACAATCAACTCCGCGATCTCCCGCGCTTGGGAGTTTACCTCGTCTCTCACGCCGGCTACCTCCCTTTGGAAAGCAAGCAAACCCACACGAAGCATCCCTACCTGCTCCCCGCCCCCTTTAAGCGACCCGCCAAGCGCGAGGAATTCCTCGTAGTGGCTGTTTACGAGGTCGAGGAGTTCCTGGGAGAGGAATTGGTTGCGCGTGCGGAGTTCGTGGCGGAGGTCTTCGAGAGTGCGGTGGCGGTTGGAACTTAGGAAAGGGGGAGAGGAGAGGTATGCTGACGCGGAGAAGGTTGGCGGGCAGAAGGGGGTACGTGGGAGGGTGGGGGGGAAGGGGAGGGAGGAGGTTGAGGAAGGGGAGCTGGGGTGAGATGTTGGTGAGGACATGGTGGGTGTTGTGTTGGTTCGATGTGGTGGGTACTTGGGGTGGATGGGGTGAGGTGGGGAAAGTGTAATACATTAGCGTAGACGTGATTTGGAGGTATAGACATGTACTTAATCCTAGCATGGACAGAATATCGAGGGTGGACATGCGATTAACCTGAGCTTGAATGCAGCGAGCACATGAACATGTACTTGATCCCATGCTGAACATGATATCGAGCATGAACAGGTACTTTACTCCACCACGGACACACTAACGAGCATAGACACGTACCCACATCCATAACATGTACCCCTTGTAAACTACACCGTCCCAATTCGGACAAAACTAAACCATGCTGACCTAAACTGATCGAGGACATGTATTTCAACTCGAATTTATTAAAGTTCCACTTTTGACCATTTAATTTCCTCTTTCGGGTTGCGGTCAGAGGAGACCGAAGGAAAGGACGGAGAATGAAAGGAGTCGGCCGCGTGGGGTGCAACCCCGCGCCGTCTAACGCCTAGGGTCCGGGCATAAGCTCATTGGGAGCTATGACCCATCCATAGACGTAAAATGGAAAACAAACATAATTTCCTCTTTCGGACATACTTTGATCGAGTCAACGTGTACTTTGGTTCGCGAGTGGAGGAATCATCACTTTCTGATCGTTTTTTCCTATTTGAGATGGGTTGGGCTGGAGGGGCGGTGATGTCATTCGACGCGACCCCACCTCGATAGTCGGCCGGCCGGAGGAATACAGACGATGCTCTCTACACATTGTTCCTGCGGTGTCATAGCCCTATCACGTCCACTGTATCAGTGCGATACCTAACGATGGACTACTCTTTGAGAAGGGATGGGCGCTACGCCGGCGCAGAGTTAGTAGGGCCGGAAGCGTCGAAGGCGATGGGGAGGAAGACGACCGGATGAAGATGGAGGAAGATTGCTGGTTGCGGCTCTGGAGGGGCAAACTATGCCCATAGAGCTAGACTTTCAGACCGTACGCCGTGAAAGGGAGGCCGAGAGGAGCAGATAGCTGTAAGAGTCGACCGGCTGAGCATGGCCCGGCACAAGCAGGAAAGGGGTAGTACCTGTGATTTATACGTCACCAAAGATCGACAAGGAAGCAATGACATATACATCTTATAGCGAGAAAAGTAGCACGACACCAAGCACCCTGGCTCTATCATACAGTACTTAAACTTGAAAGCAAATACGTGTCCGTCCGCCCATTGAACACGGTGGGAACAACGATATGAAGATTTGTCCCGATAGCATTTTTTAGCAGCGCAGAATCGAAGAAGACCCATTGCATGCCCTTGCCACGTATGCCCATGGGTGTGTTCGTCTCCCAAGTCCTCATGACTTGAAGGAAGCTGTTTGGGGTCTGGCATGTCGTTGAGGATGTGGCCCACGATCAATTCTTGGCCGGTTAAGTCGCGCTTCTTCCATCAGCAGTGCCAAACGAACTCTGCCCAACACGGGTCTTCTCCAAACCAGATATATTCTTGTCTTAGGCCCTCGGCGAGGTTCATCGGCAGCTGGATTTGCACAATCCAGGTTTGCAAACTGCTACCCCCCTTTGCAGCATCCCGGTGATTATTTTCCACCACGGCGTGCTCAAGTGTCCAGTAGCTGGCCGGGCAACTTCCATTGAAGCCCCCGCCGCAGCGATGGAAGAAGTAGTCGACGTTTTACATGGCCGTTCGAAAGGAAGAGGGGCTCACCTTCCGCGCTCTGGTCATCGACGCATACCATTCTACGGTATAGCGTCTTACAATCAGGGATTTGCGGTGGCGAGCCATCCAAGACTTTGCACGTGGCCAGCGTGGCAGTCTTCTCGGGCATTCCAGACTTGGTCGGCCAGGTTTAGCTTTTTGCGCTGCCAGGCTCAGAAGACGATTAAGCAGGTATCTTCGCTAAAGGTGCGGACCTAAAACAGCCCTCCAGAGTTCTTCCGCGCCTGTGTGGTGGTTTGTTAGCTCTTTGATCAAGGTCTTGGTGAAGCAAGCTTGCAGTGAGCTTTATGTGGTTTCTGTCACCGATGTCGCCTCCAGGACTTCTGTGCGGTGTTGCTACTTTCCCGACATACCAGTGACCCAAGATGTGGAGCTGATCGTTGTCCATCGCGACCCTTGACCCAGTGGCGCCTATACATTGCCTCCTCGGGTTGCACTTCTTCAACATGGCGATGGCTTGCTTGGATCTATTGCGCATGGCGTATGCGATGGCTGTACTCACTGCCACATCGTACCATGGACATTCAAGCCATCGAGAGCACCATAAAGAAGACGCTGATCTAAAGCAGAAAGAATTTTAATAAAGCGCTTGCCCCTCCGGGCGGGTGCTCTTACTTTATGCAAAGAAAATTTGTTTGTTTTATGCGACCGCGGGGTAAGGGTGTGCCAAGACGGGACCATCCGGAGCTATCAGCCTGACCCACTCTGGCGTGATGTCGACATTATCGAGGAACACCCGGTTCTGTCGAAATTCCTGCTGCCATGGCCGGATTCACTTTAGGAATGCCCAATGTCATCACGTAGAGGTAGACTTGAAAGTGTTGTCTTGTTCCAATGAATTGTTTGCTACGAAATGTCGAACAATACATTGGACACACATGACGTAACTCGACTGCCATTGGCCTCTCTCCATGCTTGACCACCAATTCTGTCGGCATCAAATCTTACATGGATAGACCCTAGACTTCTTCGTCACTGCCCCGGAAAGCAGCAGACTGTCCAAGCGGCGAGACAAACAAATCCACCCTCCACCGATCCTTCAGCCTTTTTAGGAAACCTCCACCTTTGAGTGTGAGAATAGCGAGTGCGGGAAAGAGAAGAAGATGAGAATGAAATCCTATCCAAGAACGAGCCGTACGCTAGCTAGCTGGCATATGGAATATGCATGCCATCGTTCGATGGCGAATCCTCTGACTTGAAGATCGCCACCATGTCTGGTCCCGCGAGTCTTCTTTCCAAAGTACGGGTGCATTCTGGCATCCTAGTGCAGCAAGCCTATCACCAGGAACTGGCTGGCTTCGTCGTACGATCGCAACCTGATGCCATCTTGCGTGATGGCTCGACGGCCTATCCATTGTGCGGGAGCTCCGTACTGAATGAACAGAGATAGGTATCCAATTGGGCGAAGGGATGCGAATGATGATTCCTAATCCGCAGCCCAACTCAGCTTACGAATGGCTTGTTTGTTGTATGGCGGCCCTTTGAGGTAAGAGTGCAGATGGGCAGCCCCTCATGTGATTGGTGTGTTGTGCCGGTTTGTTTCACATATAGAGTTCGCTGTTGTCGATCTCCGAGAGGGATATTAAAAACGGCTTGGGTCGTGCCCTTCTTACCAATTCCTGAACAATTAACTCGTGTGACGGACGCCAATTACAGATCGGATTTTTTCTGCGTGTCGGATCTGGAGCCTTGTCTTTCTTTACGGTTCACGTAAGAACTCAAGTTGATGATTACTCTCCCCACAGATTTTTTTTCTCCCGCGTACTGCTGCATGTTCGATCAAATAACCCACAGAGCTATGCGCAAATTCATGATCTGAGCTCATCGGGCTCCTGTCAAACGTGACAATTTTCGTGCGATCGGCCACCTTGGCAAGCCGCAAGATAGATCCTGATTGTTTATTGGGCGTCCAATGGATGTAAAAGCTGAGTGCGGCCTGAAGTTGTGTTAACCAGACGGGTTGAGAATGACTCAGTAAGCTTCATGCCGGTCGACAGAGTTTTGACAGTGACACAGCTCAGTCCATGTGGCTGTTCAGAATCCCAATCGTCTTTTAGCTGTGCTCGTTTCGGTCTTTCCATAGACTTTCAATTTGATTGCTCCGTATTTTGCTTGCCTTGTTGAGTCTTGTGGTAAGATTGTCGTGATCTAATCGAGAGTCTGCCCTGAGCCTGTGTCCGCTGCTCTTTATGAGGGGACTTTCTGACGAGGGTTGAGGAGTGGACGGATCTGCAGACGAAGTGGTGAAGAAGTAGTTAGGGTACAATGCGAGTACGGCCGAGCAGCAGGCAACGTGAGGGCTTGAGACGGGCTTGAAGTTCGTCGCAATTGGAGCAGGGAGAAAAGTGGAGACAAACCTTGACAAATCGTGCAGTCCCAAGCTTGGCACTGCAGCCAGCCTACTGGCCACAGCTCCGATAAGTCTGGAAAAGAGTGTCCAGCAGTGCGCTAGTTGTAATCTGCCGCAGGCAGAAGCGGGCGCTGTGCACCCATTGCTGCCCAGCATCTCGAGATCAACGCCCAGCGAAGAGGAGTATTTACTACTGTCGGAAGGATGTAGCACCCACCATGACCAGAACCATAGATAGAAGTCGAAACTTCTCAGTGTTTAAACCTCTATAGAGGAAGTTTTCCCTGAGACGGGTCATTGTCTCGTTCATGCTTAAGGGCATGGCTCGCTGACGTTGTCCTGGCGAATGCGGTTAGACTGAGGTAGTGTAGAGAAGGTTTCGAACCTCACCTCACATAGAGATAGACATCTAGCACGGTGAGCCCTGTGTCAGATGAGTTAGATCGGTGGTAGTTAGAACGCCTGAGGCTTCGCAGGGTTTTCTGTATCATAGAGAAGTTTCCCCTGTGACGAGATCACGTCATCGCGTGGTCTCGGCAAATGCGGTCTGGCCAACTGTGGGTCTGTGGAAGACGTTGCGTTAGCTCTTAGCACGTAGAGACGTACACAATTACACACACCTTTTGACCCAGACCTCACGTCTTAACATCTACATTTACCTTTTGGTCAGAGTTGAGTGAACACATTTGTCGTTGATATACGTTCCGCTTTAGTCCTCGGAGGTTAACCCCTCCGACAAAGGCCGTTCTGGATGCACTCGCGAAGAGCATTGCCAAAGAGATCGTCAATACAACGTCACAGTCGACGATGGTGTCAACTATGGGCATCCATAAACAGCAAGCAAACTAAGGGACAAGACTACCAACCCAGCGAACTTTCTTGCAAGCCCCAGCCGAGACCCTAACTTAAGACTGGAAAACGAGGCGCTGCGATACAGCCATCACCACGAAAACACCAACCGCAAAAGTAGCGAGGCAGAGCAGAAATGCCACCCTCCTGTTCGTACACACGCACGGCTACATTCCTTGGGATCGGCCTCCTCAGCCTCATTGCCGCATCCGCTCTGACAGTAGAGCTCGAAAAGATGGGCATTTCGTCTGGATATCGACCCAGGAAAGCCGTTGAGTGAGAAGTGATTGCCTCACCAGCACAAACAGGATACAAACAGCCTCGTCCAGAATTACCACAGAAAGATCCTCTCATTGTTTTAAATGCCTGTAATCATCTATGACCCCCATGGACTTCCCTCCAGTCATCTCGCAATGTTTCTTTGTCCACTGATTCTAGCCCTAACATTAATGTGAGAGTTCAACAGCTCAGAAGAGGTTCACAACACAAAGCAGCGCATTGTCGACGATATGGGGATCCAGTCTGGGGAAATCGCGGTCCGTTCCGACCCCACCCGAAATGTGGGGGCAATTACATCTCGCTCAAAAAAGATCCCCTCACTGGATGTCTTAAGTGGGAGGTTGTTCACTTAGACCCAGAAGCGTGCTTAATGATGGTTGCGACTAAGTAAAACCTATTGCTGGGCGAAGTTTATAGGCCTACACGATAGACAAATGGGCGTAACTGTTGTGCAGGTCTCCACGGAGCGATCCGCAGGTGATGACCCACATCCCTGACCAGGGTTCGAGTACCCAGAACTTTTCTTGTGTAGCTCTAGATACGCGTATGTATTGACACACTTGTGAGGTGCCGCTGCTTTTTAGAACAGTAACGTTATTTTTCACATCAGTTTGGTAGACTCTTTCTTCAGACAAGTAAACGTGAACAACGAAACACTCACAAACGGGCGTAACCACTGTTGTGAATATGCGGTATATTACGCGCATTATTAGTAACCGTCGCTCGGCTCTCGACTTCACGCGTCAACTAGTTTTCCGTAGAGATTTGTATGCAGGTACACATCT
>MU006008.1:5331-45101 GCA_010093745.1 Piedraia hortae CBS 480.64
CAGATTTCCGAGACTCATAAGCCGTCGATGACAACACCGGCTATAGAGGCGCTGGCAAACCTGACCAGCACCCGCTTCACTACCACCGCCGAAGGGTATTGCACTACATTTGTCAGGAACTTACAAACCTACTGCAGCGCGTCCAAAAGCTATACTACGGCGAACAGCACCCACGGGAAGAGTGAGACAAACCCATACTATATCACAGACGAGCTTGCATCGTGGTTTTTTTCACCTCGGGACTGCACACATCCCTTGGTTGGAAACGTGGCGAGCGACCGGAGCGATGGCAAACAATCGGCTGTTTGACAATCTCGAACATATGATGTCCACATTGTGGACAGCTGCGGGGACCAGGGCGCTGACCACGCCGTCACAGCGGCCATCGGTGAACATGCCGCAGGTCGTTGCAGCAGCCGCAACAAGCACTCCAGATCCCGAAGATAGGTGCACAAAGTGCTGGCATAAACACAAAAACAGAGAGTGTTTAAAGCAACACCCCGAACTGGCACTAACCAGTTTCAAGAGCGGAAAAGGCATAGCAGTCAAGAAGATCCAACCAATGCGTGGTAACGCTGCCCTGGCAATACAAAGCGATTCCTCCAGCGATGAAGATGTTCACCAGGTAAACACCCCGCCGTCCATTGGCATAAAGACACTCCAGGTGGTTGCTCACTCCTCCAACAACATTAACGTCGAAGCGTTCCTTCTCGACACCCGATCGAGCTATCATTTTATCAAGAATAAAGCACTGTTCACATCATCGGAGAGTGCTAACCCCCCTGTTCGGTTTAGTCAGGCGGTCACCGAAAGTAAAGTCGAAAAAGTCGGCAAGGTAACAGTGGAAATAGGAAATACTACATTCCATGTTTCCAAAGCTGCGTACTCACCCAACTCGCCGTGTAACATCTTGTCAGCCGAAAGGCTTTGGAGGAAGAATTAAGTGTGGGCCCACAGACCTTCTCTGATTCTCGTAAAAGAATGCAAGAATGGATCACGGCCCATCGCAAGCCTGAAAGCAATTAATGACGTGTTGATAATTGTGCCCCTCTCACTATCCAGTGCACAATCGCGAACTTCCTTCAAACAAATCATCACGGCTCCAGCCGTCGGAAAACGCCTGTCAACCGCCGAACTCTGGCATCAGAGACTTGGACATGTTGGGACAATGATTCTGTCGAGAACGAAACAGGTAGCCGTCGGGCTCGAGGGATTAGATCTGTCAGAGCTTGCACATTGTGAACCATGCCATCTAGGCAAGGCCCAGAGGGTTGTGTCTAGGAAACCACAACCGAAACCTAAGGCCCCCCTCGACAAGATTCACGTCGATACCGTGGGTCCAGTGGAGCACGATACGCTACAACAACATCGCTGGATATTCATCCTCACAGACGCGAACGGCAGATTTCGATGGGCAATCACAGGTGCCACCAAAGGAGAAGCGGCAACGAGCCTGAAGGACGTCATAATCCAAATGCAGCATCAGTACAGCAGAGCTGTGAAGCTCATCTTCACGGACGGAGGAGCTGAATTCCAAAACAAAACAGTCCATGACATTGCTCGAGCGGCCGGCATTGAGATCGATGTATCGGCACCCTATACACCTGAACAGAATGGGACTGTCGATTCATCCAACAAGGTAATCAATCGACGAGCTCGAACGATGCTCATAGACGCCAAGATGCCGCCAGAGTTGTGGTCATTAGCCGTGCACTATTCATGCTACGTAACCAATCACATCAAAACATCAAAACAGAAGCCATCCCAGCACAAACGTTCATGAAAGGCTTGGATCAACCCACTGATGACCAATTAGATTTGAGCCACCTCAAAAGGTTTGACTGCAAAGCATATCCATTGATCCAACCGAGTGTCCAATCTAAATGGGTTCCACGAGCAGAGATCGGCTGGTTCGTAGGGTGTCAACCAAATACGATGACAAACTACAAAATTCTTGTTTGGAGATGGAATAACAGATTCAACGCCTATCGACCCGTCATCATCATTACGCCTCATGTCTCGTTCGATGAGCAATTTGTCTATGGCGATTCGCTTACATCTACACAGCAGCAACAGATAGATTCCGGTTGGGCTAGCTCACCGATTGATTCTCTCCACTAGGGACATCCGACGATATATCAGCCTACGGGAAGCCCAGAGCATGTCGGAAATTTTCCAACAGTAGTCAATGAACACTCAAATTCGGCCGCCATATCATCAAACGTTTACCCTACACATTCGCAAGACGTTGTGATGGAAGACGAGGGCTTCGCGTCCATACCCAGTGCATTTCAAGTCCAGATATCACCGGCACAGGACATCGTCATGACAGATTCCCCGTCTCCGAAACTCGAGGGGGAGAACAAAACCGCCGAAGGAGTGACAAGCGTGCGAAGCAATCAGGACAAACCGGGTAATTTTGGAATTAGAGAACATGGACCTGCGAATGGATATGAAGAGGAGGTCGTGGAATAGGGGGAGCAAAATCAGGAAGTAGTCGAATATCATTCCCCGGTCTCCTCTCAGCCAGTAAAGAAAATCAACATGTCAGACTGTGAGGTGACAACTGACGAAGTGCAATCTCAAACTGAAAGTGAAGACAGCAATGCCCAAAACGCGCTCGTTGTGAGGGAACCAATGGAAAACGATGTCCACGCTGCACAGGACTATCGAATGGATAAATTTCCAGATGAGTTCGAAGAGATCGTCGACACGCTGATGTTGCCATTTAAACCACCTAGATATGCGGGCGAGAAACGGCCACACTCTCTTTCTCCGCCGACAGCACCAGATGAACGTGTCCGGACAAGATCTGGAAGATCAGTGGTCAAGCATGGTTACAAGCGGTTGAATACCGGCGAGGACATATTCCCAGGAAGCATCCCAACCATGACAGCAACAGCGCGAGGTATTCCAAGAACACTCCAAGAAGCAGTCAAAAGCCCTGGTGCGGCCAAGTGGAAAGCAGCGGCGCAGGCCGAAATCGACTCTCTGCAGGAATCCGGAACCATTGAGGTGATTGACAGGACAGAGTTGCCAAAGCACCGAAAGGTGATGACAGGGAAGTGGGTCCTTGCGAAGAAGCACAATCCCGACGGGTCCGTTGAGAAATACAAAGCACGTTAGACCGCCCGGGGCTATACCCAAGTCGCCGGTGCGGATTACACTGAAACCTTTGCGCCAACTCCTAGGGCAGCAACCGGAAGAGTCCTCCTCGGACTGGCAATACAGCATAATCGGCATAGAATTCAGATGGATGTAGCCGCTGCATTCCTCGACCCAGACTTATACGTCGAATTCTACATTGAAATGCCAGAGAGATTCAAGCAGCCAGGGAGAATAATTCGCTTGAACAAAGCACTTTACGCCCTTAAACAATCGGCCGCACTTTGGAACGATCATGCAAGAGCAACTTTACGACGCCTGGGATTCCGCAGAACAGATTCGGATGCCTGCTTGTACGTCAATAAGTCCAAGACAGCCTACATCATCATGCACGTTGACGACTTGCAGATCTTCAGCAAATACAAGAACGAGCTGGACAGAGTGGTCGCCGGACTTCACCAAGCATATCAGATGAAAGTCGTCACCAACAACCTCTACCTGGGCATAGAAATTCAAGAAAGTGATAATGAAATCAAGCTTTGTCAAACGCCCTATGCTTTGAAGCTGTTAAAGCGACACGGTCTAGAAGAATGTAAACCAGCCCAGACACCATTGGAAAGAATGTGCCAATTCAGACAAAGAGACACCGTCAGCGAGAGTCAAGGAATACAATCAGCTGATTGGAGGCTTGCAGTACCTGTCGAACCACACCAGGCCTGATATTGCCCATGCTACTAATCACTTGGCTCGCTTCTTGGCTAATCCATCCTCAGACCATGTGTAGCAGCTCGCCGAATTCTGCGATATGTAAAGGGGACAATGACAATGGCATAGTTTATCGAAAGTAACAAGACGGTACGAACGTCGTTGCATATTCCGCTGCAGACTTTGCTGGCGACCCATCCACGTCAATATCAACAGCTGGATTTCTCATAATGCTAAACAGAGCACCCGTTGTCTGAAGGTCAAAACTGCAACGGGACGTGGTACTCTCTTCGACAGAAGCTGAATATTTGGCTCTAACTGAAACCTGTCGCAAGCTTTTGTGGGTGAGGAATCTCTTCGAGGAATCGAATATCAACATTAATCGATCATCAAATGGCATCTCGAATTTCGTTGACAATCAGTCAGCCATCGCGCCGACCAAAAACTATGATAATCATCGAACGTCCAAGCACGTCAATCTGCGAAACCACTCTTGTCGCAGGCAGTATGAGAAGAAGAAAGTGGATGTCAAGTACATTCCAACGAAAGAACAGAAAGCAGACTCCCTGACCAAAGCGCGGTCGTCTATCCCTATCTTTTGATCGAAACCGCGCACCGTGGAGTGCTGAATCGAATCAGCAAGGGGGAGTGTTGTAAATATGCAGTATATTACGCGCATTATTAGTAATCGGTGCTCGGCTCTCGACTTGATGCGTCAACTAGTTTTCCGTAGACTTGTATGCATACTGGTACACATTTATTCACAATTATAACAGGTTTCCTCAATCTATCTTACGTAACGAGTACGAAAATATCCACGAGCGCGAAGTAACTATGCCTACAGCATATTTTCCTACCGAACACGTAGATCCACTGTGAAGGATATCATTAAAAGAGGTCTACTCCACCCCTTCTATTTCCGCACACGTCAAACTTTAAACGATATCTGATCCCATCATTCACCAAGCACACAAAATGGAAACTCTCACAAAGTGTGCATAAATAACTGAAAAGCATGACAACTTCCCTTCTGCCAAGCCGCCAAATCCCATTTCAGGAGGAATCACTGTGGACTGCATATACACCATGGTAACGGTCTTCAGCTGAGAAGCGACATTCTATCACCAGCCTAGGTCTTTACAAAACTATACATCGACTGGCCAGGTTTCCATGAGAAGAATGCATAATCGTTACCATTCCAATACAAACCTCGGAACCAATGCTAGTTCCCACCCAGCAACACAAGCTGACTTTTCACGTCTGTGGAAAATCAAGGAGAGATTAAGAGAAGTGTTCTCCAGAACTTCGTGAAACCCGCGTAGGCTCGCATGGAGGGCTATATGTGCCCCTACCCATCATTTGTAAGTCATTGTTACCCCATTATACAAGTGCCTTATCAGCTTCCTTCAACCTATTGGAAAAAGTTGCATGAAGTATAATAATGATAGATCAGTTACAGTGCTATATGGATCCCTTGCGGGCCTATGAGCACTCACACGACTACGATGCCGCGAGTAAAGTTCCACCCCAGGCCAGAGCTAGGGGCTTCGAAAACCTCGCCTTGACCCTTGTTTCTCTATTAGCATCATCTTGAGTCGGTAATGCATTCCACAACTGTCAGTGCTTCCATTATGGTGGAGAGCTTTCCATGGTACGCTTGGGAGCGCGTCGAACACTTCCCACTCCTTCGTCTCCTCATCCTCATCTTCCACCGCCACCTGGAACTGATCCAGCAGGCCAGTGCGCAGCAGCCATTTGGCCGCATACCCGGCTTTGTCCTCGTCTTGCAAGATTCCGTGTATTCGTGTGGTACCGGTGGTTGCCACAGAATCCCACAACATAGTGTAGGGTCTGTCTTTGTGGGCCACATGTGCACCGGGGATGTACCCCTGGGACACGTATCCTCGCGAGCTAGTCCCGCAGTCCAAGCACCTCGGTTCTGAGAAGACACAGCGCAGTGGCCTCATGTTAAGCCAGGCCATCGTATAGGTCTATTGGCTTCTTCTTCCATCATCCCTGCCAGGTAGCTGCGGTTCGCTCCAGATCATTTGCCTTCCCTCGCCATCGCTCCTCCCACTTGGCGTCGAAATGCACTTCCATAACATTGTGTACCCGTTGTCCCTCATCCATTGAAAGTCCACTCTGCTTGTCACAAACCGCGTCTCTACATGTACAGCCGACATGGTCGTATCCGGTTGGAGGGGGCGCTCTCGGCGCCTTCTCCCTCTTGTTCTTATTGCTGAGCTCCATACCTGCTGTAGGGCAGTGCTGATACTTTTTGTGACATCGTGCGTTGCGGTTTGGCCTGCTCTTTCGATCGCCAGCTGGTGCAGATGTCGAGCGGTGCAATGTCGTCAGCTTCATGTTCTATGGCTGCGACCGGTGCCCTTTTATATGCCCCTGTAATTTTGCGAATGCATCAGTTCTGGACCGTCATCAATGGCTCCAATGCTGACTTTGCCATGGACTGACCCCTCTTTCCTAACGATCACATCTGAGCTCCGTCAATCATTATTGGCCTCGCCACGGCTGTGTACAATATCCTAGACTTTTTTGCTTACAGCCCTCATCGACGACGTCATTCGTGCCATGGATTCGAATGCTTGCATGGAGTAAATTTCTGCTTCTTAACCATTACTTTATCTTAACATATCCTGAAGCTATACACCAAAGAAGTACAGTCACAACCTCTCCATCACTAACCTCCACAGACTCGATGCTCCCACCTCCCCTTCCACCCAGCTACTCTCCCCGCAACGCACCTCATCCATCCCATCAGCTTGGCGTGCGAGCACCACCATTGCCATCTCAACGAAGTATCTCTCTCCGCCTCATAGTGGCATCCCGACCTCCGAACGACCCTGTTCCACAAACCACAGAACCGCTGCGAGATCCTGCACCCTGAGAAGTTGTGAAAGTCGATGAGATTTCAAGAATAGATAAGTTGCGGAGCGAGCTCCGGGTGAGTCTGTCGGTTGAGATGGCGGTCGTTGGAGAGAGGAAACCTGACGTCTTCTCCTCGGGATTGCTGGTTCCGTGGGAGGGACTTGGCGGTTGGCGGAGCGAATAAGTTTGTGGAATGCTTGGATGGGGCGTTGGTAGAAAGGAAAGCAGGCAGCGGTGTGCTGGAGCGGGATAGGTTCATCAACCTACTGACAGTAATTTGGTGGGGCTCAACCGTGCTATCTTACATGGGTCAAATGGTTCTTATGGGTAATGGTACACGAAGTAGAATAGCAGCCGTGCCTCCCTATTCACCACAGTCAAAGAGACCCAGCGTGGGTCGTTTGCGTAACCAAGCCTCAATGCACTTGGTAAGTGTTTTTTTTTTCGTGGCGTAGTCGACACTTCTGGGTCTAGAAACGCCGCCCGCACGGGAAACTTCTTCATCCACATTTTGAGGAGAATCCTCTCGATGGCTTTACTCTGCCAGCGTGGGGCATCGCTTCTGGCCGCCTGACTGACAAAGACGTGCGAGAACTCGGGGGTGTCATTCTCCACACTCACGATTTCTTGCAGGTTTCTCAAATCAGTCCACTGCGGTTCGTCCTGGATGTGCTTGTGCTGCAGAGGCCCCTGTCGAGCGCCATGCATTTGACTTGATAGGCCTACATGTTTTCATGGACAGGGTGCCAAAAGCTTGCTCGGGGATTGAGGGGATTCGCACGGTATAGTTTCCCCGTTCAAGGTTGTTTTTTCCAACACCAGAGTCAATTATGTAGTCAGACGGCTTCGCCGCGCTATTGAGTTGGTCAGCCAGTTCTTTGAATACCTGGATCACTGCGTGAACTCAAGTTTCAAAGAGGAGCAAGTGCTGACCATCCATAAGACTGCCTGCAACCGCATCGTCCCGCCATATTTCTCGAGCCCTGGCAGACATTATTTTAATAGCACATCCTCACTGTACCATACCAATGGTCAGGGGTGGTTGCCCTGTCTTTCTTGAAAGATTGCTGGAAGCAGGTACGATGTCTTGGGATCCAACCGCATCTCCCCACATGTTCCCATGCTGGGATCAACCCAGATGGGATTAGCTGTCTTTGCCCGCTACTAATGGAATTTCGCGCTAGCTAGGGGACGAGCTCCCCTCTTAGACAATGCAACTTCCCTCCTGAGCTTGCAGCTAAGCTTGGCTTCCTACTCTGGCTTGGGCAGGCCTCGGATCACTAGTTGCAAGTTCGCACAATATCTGCAACCAGTGCATGTTCTCTGCGTGATGTCTCTCCTGAATCACGCACGAAATGGCTGCATTTTGCTGAGAAGTAGCTTCAACGGAGTCGAGTCCTAGGATTTTGTGAATTTATAGAAGCGTATCGCTTCATCAACTTCAGAGTGTGATCTCCGAGCCTGGCGGCTGAGACGTAGCAACATACCCTGCCATTCCCACGACAGTTCCGCTGGCGTGTGCGTGTGTGTTACATATGTGGGGCCAACCTGATACCCCTGGACCGGACCGCAAGTGCCGAGGGCACGTGCCTTGGAAAAAATTGTTATGTGGGTGATTTTATTCTGTGGAGTATACAATCCACAACATGGGGGTGCTATGGGACTAGAGTAACGACTTCCGCAGTATGATAGCGGATAAAGCAATACGTTTAGTGATGAGTGGCCTTTTCACTATTTCTCGTTCGATCATGTATTTCAATTCACCAGAATGACCAGGTTGATCATAGAAGCCCTATGATTTTGTGCACAAGACTCCCCTTCCTGTTACGACATTAACCAAACCTCCTTGCGATATGCTTAGCCCTTCTCCACATCGGCCCAATACGCGGTGCAAACAGGTCCTCCATGCCGGGTGCAGAAAATACAAGGGTATGATTTCTGTGTGATCACCTCTATGCATAGGAGCAGCCCATCTAGCCCAGCCACTCCCTGCGCCCGGAGGAATTCTTGTGCGCCACACAGACAGCAATGTGAACTGGGCCCTTCGAGTCTGAACAAACCAAGATTGGAAAACGAGTGGATAACGCAGTGGCATTTCTGTGGGATATTCGCAGACCCAACTAGCCAATTCTACCCGACATTGTATGGCCCCGCAGAGCAGAAAAACGAACGTGAGTGCACATCAGGGAGGCATTCTTTCCCCAAAAATCAGCCAAGAAGATTGACCCACCTGCGGATAAGATGATAGTTGAATGGAAGGGACAGATCAAAGAGCTTCTATTCAAATCGATACTCAACCTCCCGGCAAAATCACATTTACCGCACCCCTTCACATTTGCACAAGGTGCAAGCATGGGAAAATAAATGTTATGTGAGCAAAGCTGTAGGGTGATTGTTCGCCCATACCTCGTGCAAAGGACATTTGGTCGGAAAAAAGGCCGTGTCCAACCCAGTACGCGCAGCGAAACAACTGTTCACATATTCAGGTTCGCTTTGCAATGTGCTTCGATTGAACTCCACTAAAACCCGGCACGAGAAAGGTTACGTCTATTACGAGACATATTGAGGGAAGGAATGCAGCACGACATGCCACCCCTCCACCCCTCCCCCTTCCAGCTCCAAATCCCGTGGGAAAATCATCCGTGGAAGTTGACCCCCCAAGGAGTCACTTCCTCCACTGTAAGGTATTCACAAGCTGCATCTCTTTGATAAAAATACCCCACCAAGTTATCCCCTGCCATTGTCATCATTAATCGCTCCAGCTTTCTCTGAGATGAATGCAGAGATGTTTGCTACGCCACGAGCCGTCAGCGACGAATAGGCGAGGCCAGACTACGGGCTTCCTTGCAGGTGCAACGCTCCATCGTGCCCGAAGTTGAACACTACTTCAGCTTCGCGGTTGACGACTTGGAGTACAGAACAGTCAACACCACGGCTACTCTCTGGTCAGTGCAAGGCTTTTGGGGAAGAGTGTTGAACTGCAGGGATGTCCAGCTTCCCCATGCGTTGGGGGCATATGGTTGAGTTAAAAAGGACGAACTGATAGTGTGAGTATATTGAGGTAAATATATATGTATATAGTTGTACTAAAATCTGCAACCATACATCGTTCATGATAATCACGTGACACATCCTTAACTGTTTGGAACTATTGTCTCGTAGCCACGACAAGCTCAAGTAATCAAGCGTTTTGCAAATCAACAAAGGAAAAATTATGGGTTTTGACAAGATACACGGCACTACAACAGCACAGCAACAAAACCTTCCACCACTCCACCTACATATTCACCAAGCACAATCCTAAACACAAGCAAACCCCACATCCAAATATCCCCTACGAAAGATAAAAAAACACCACAAAATGCAACCAAAAGGTACCTCCATGCTAACACGGTCTCTGCTCCGCTTCGTACGGATTCCAGAGCAACCTCTCATCAAAATTCCACGATTCACGAAAGCTCCTCGGCGATTTCGGTCGGGGGAAGAACCTCTTCCCGTCTTCCAAACTTCTCAGAATAGCCTCAAGATAACCCCGTTCGCGTTGATACCATTCCAACTCCTCGATGAGTTTGCGAAGCGTTTGTTGTAAACGGGCGATGGTTTGGTATGCTTCGCGTTCGCGTTCTTTGCGGCGTTGGCGGAAGCGTGCGCTGGCGCCAGCGTTGCGGCGGCGTTTTTCGTCGGCCACGCGGGAGGCGGCTTGGACGTCTACCGGGAGGCGGACGGGTCCGGCGGACGGGTCCGGCGGCCAGGTCGAAGGTCATCATTTTGTAAGCATTGGGGAGGCTGTGAGAGTTGTAGGACTGGTTGGAGTGGCGGGAGTTGGTGGGGCTCGCGCTGCGGCGGCTGTGTTTGGATCGGCTGGGTTCCGATGGGGGAGTGGGGTGGGAGAATTGGTTGGAATATTGGTAGTGGTACTGCTGGGGGGCGCTGTAGAGCGGTAGCGAATGCTGCTTGCGAGGGGAGCTGTAAGGTTGTTGTTGGGGTGGACTGTGAGGCTGCTGGTGCTTGCGAGGATAGTTGCAGAGCTGCCTAGGCGAGCCGAGAAAAGGTCTTTGCTGGACGTTGATGGTCGCTTGAGGGGGCTGAAGAGCGAAAGACGGCATACGGGGGGAACATGGGCTTTGTGCGGGAGAGGGAGGCATGGCAAGGCCCAAGGGAGGAAGACATGGTCGGGCGTGTGATTGGACTGGCGAGTTCAAGATGGCAGAGATGTGTGCACGACGAGGCTCAACCCCAGGATGGGAATACATGGGTGGAAGATGGATAGCCATTGTAACGTTGAGAGAGGGCTACGGGATCAAAGAAGTATTTAAACAGGTAGTCGGGGTCGGGACGGCAACGAGCTGCATATCGTTTATTGCAGTTACAAGTGGCGGTGAACATCTTCCTTTTTTTTTTCCTAATGCTTCTTTTTCGAATTTTCATTTTCTTTTTCTTCATGGTGTAGTGTTTGAGGTTGACAACGTTGAGATTGGATCGATCGATAGGGTAATTACACTCTGCTGGACCCCCGGGTGCAGATCTGACGCAACCAGGTTGTTACAGGCATTTGGGTATCTGGTTGATGATGTTGACTACCAGACATTGCAGGGACATGTCAGTCCACACAGCTGATCCCCACGTGCACACCGGCAAGGCGCATGTAAAGCAAGGACGGAACGGTACCGTCACACATGACATGCGTCGTGCACGCCATCGGCTGCCGAGAGGGGGCGTCATCGTTTTTACCACACATAATCCTACGTGCAGTAGATAGCAATAGAATGAAACACTACGAGGCGACGCCTTACCTGCTGCCCGGCTGCAAGCTGGGCGAGGCTCCCTTTTGGGACAAAGACCACAACGAGCTGCGGTTTGTGGACATCAAGGCGCCGGCGATTCACTTTGTCAACCTCGAAAAGGGGCCGAGCTCGCACCGATGCGTGAGGCTCGAGGATTGCATCACCGTCACCGCCAACGTGCAAGGTAACACGGGCGATGATGAATTTGCGTTTGCCGGCCGCCACGGGTTCGGCCTCATGGATCGTCGCACAGACAAAGTGCGCTGGATCCGGCGCATGTGGGCTGCCGACGACCCTGCTGGCAATGGCATGCGGGCCAACGACGGCGCTGTCGACCCCCACGGCCGTTTCTTTGCGGGCGCTATGGAGGACGGCCCAGACCCGGGCAACCGTGGCGTGTTATTCTGCCTGCACCATGATCTCGGCCTCACCCGCATCAAGGAACGCGTCAGAATCCCGAACGGCATTTCGTGGGGGCACGGCTATATCTTCTTTACCGACTCACCGACGCGCACCATTGTCCGGGCGCCATATGACGTCGACCGCGCCACGGTAGACTGGGCTGCCAGCGAGCCCTTTTACGTCAGCCCCCAGGGTTGCGTACCCGATGGCCACGCCGTTGACGAAAACGGCCGGCTTTGGGTCGCCCTGTACGGCGCCGGCAAGGTGGTACAGCTGGACGAATCAGGACAGCCAACGTCGACGGTTTCTTGTTCAACACGTTGCGTTACCTGCCCCGCCATTTGCGGCACCCGTCTATTCATCACCAGCGCGACCGAAGAGGAGGCGGACAAGCATCCGTGGAGCGTCAAGCACCAGGGGGGCGTGTTCAGCGTTGACATTGGCCTACGCCCCCGCACGCCTAACCGGTTTGTCCTAGACGCCTAGCCTGGAGGTGCAGTTTCAGATCCTTTCCCTTTGTGGCTAAATCTCCGACCTTGTGCCCCCACTCTCCGTCCCCCGCACGTTGCTTGCGCCAGACCCGCGTCAAGCCCTGGATTCTGCCTGAACCGTCATTCGTCGTCGTCATCAGCACCCTGGCCATTGGGTTCCAGCCCCCAATTATTGTGCCTTTTATCTCTTCGTATAAAAAGCAGATCTTATTGGGCAAGGTGATTCCAGGCGACCGGATAAGATGCGGCGTCGTCAGGGACCATGTCTTGCCGTAAATAGAGTAGGGATTACGATAGCGAACATTTGACTGTAACGACCTTGAGGTCATTCCCCCGTTGTCCGTTTCCACGGTGAAGCCACACACAAGAAGTCAGCGAGACGACTTCTTTTACCTACCTTCCGTTGCACGGCATCGCTTGTCTGCAGCTCACGGTACAAGCAAGACGGCAAGGCAAGTGCCACTTGCGTCAACGTTGCAGTGAACAGTTTTCGTTGGGAAAGGGGGGTGGGGGGGGTGTGGTGACCGGGTAAACAACCATTCAGCCTGTGGTCATATCCGTTTAATATGCTTACCCACTTCCCCGCCGCATGGGATTGCAGTTGGGCGAAAAAGCACGTACATTTAATATGTGCAGAACAATCCTTTTTCCTTGCAAAGAAATGCGACAATTGAGTGCCCGCCACCGTACACCCGGGAATGGGCAATTGCCATTCTTTTTTTCAATATGTGAAAGCAGCTTTGTGCGGTCAAGGTTACTGTTCGGATCAGACTTTGGGTAGAGTTCTGTCACTTTCGCCATGTGGGTAATTGCGCGGGACACGTGATGACGGAACGGAGCGGGCCGGACGGGAAACACGTGTTGCGGGGGTTAGTGAAAAGAACGTCAGCCAAGAGATAAAGTCAGTTGAGGGGAACGAAATGGTCAAGGAGACGGCCTATTACGATGTCTTGGGCGTGTCCGTGACGGCGACGGAAATTGAGATCAAAAAAGCATACCGTAAACAGGCCATCAAACTCCACCCGGACAAGAATCCAGACGATCCAAATGCCCACGAAAGGTTCCAGGAAGTCGGCGAGGCATACCAGGTGCTCTCCAACCCGGATCTGAGGAAGCAATATGATATTCACGGCAAGGAGGGCGCCAAGCCGGATTCAGGGTTCGAAGACCCCGCGGAGTTCTTCAACATGATCTTTGGCGGTGAGGCGTTTGTGGATTGGATTGGGGAGATTTCCATGATGAAGGATCTGGGCAAGAGCATGGAGATTGCAACAAAGGAAGAGGAACAGAATGCTGCTGACGTTCAACCGGAGAATGTGACTACAGCGGGCGGTGAGGCTTCGATGAAGCGGCCGAGCGGAGTCCCCACCCGACTGGCAATTGCAGATAAGTCAGAGGAAGAGACTGTAGCAGCTGGAGTACCAATGGGCGAGGCGGAACAGCGATTGCGGGAAAAGGAGAAGAAAAAGGGAGGGCTGACCAAGGAACAGCGCGAAGAACTTCGGGCGTACGAGTTGGAGCGCAAACGCGTGCGGGAGGAGCGTGTGCAGACGCTAGCCAAGAAGCTAACAGATCGCGTCAGCGTATGGACAGAGACGGACAAGAGTGATGATGTGACGAATGCGTTTCGGGAAAAGATGCGGCTGGAGGTGGAGAACCTCAAGATGGAATCGTTTGGTCTGGAAATCCTCCATGCCATTGGCCAAGTATACGTTACCAAAGCCACGACCTTTATACGGTCGCAGAAGCCCATCATCGGCGGCGTATCAGGCTTCTTTAGCCGGCTCAAAGACAAAGGTGCCATGGTGCGTGAGACTTGGGGAACGGTATCTACAGCCATTTCGGCACAAATGGAGATTGAAGAAATGGCACGACTAGAGGAAAAGGGCGGCGAGCAGTGGACAGCAGAGGCCAAGGCTGACTATGAGAAGCGAGTGACTGGCAAAATCCTCGCAGCTGCCTGGCGTGGAAGCCGGTTTGAAATTCAAAGTGTCCTACGTGACGTCTGTGACGAGGTACTTGAAGATAAGAAGGTGAAGCTTGATAAGCGCATCGAGCGTGCACATGCACTCATAGAGATTGGGGAGATGTTCATCCGCGCGGAGAGAGATCCCGACGAAGAGGGCGATTACATGGCTTTTGAACAGCTCATGGCTGAAGCTACGGCTAAACGTGAAAAGGAGGGAAAGGGAAAGGATAAGAAGGAGGCCAAGGAAGCGAAGAAAATGGCAAAGAAGTAATTGGTAATCCTGATACATAGCGTCCATGTATTCACTGTACTGTTACAGTCTGTACGTGTAGATCTCGACTTTCACCAGAGTGCAATACTCCACGAGAGCAATAATGTCCAATACAATGCAAATACAAAAGTGAAGCCCATCTCCCTGTCTATCCACAAACATCCCAATAAACATACATCGATCCCCCTCACAGTACTCTACTTCCCCTCCCTCTTCAACCTTTCCCTCCTCTCCTCCGCAAGCAGGACACTCCTCCTCCTAATCCTGCCTGCATCTCCAAAAATCTCACCCACCAAGCTCCGTTTATTAACCTTTCCCATCGCATTCCTCGGAATCTTCTCCACAACCGCCAAATCCTGCGGAATCTTATATGGCGCAAGCCGATCCGCGAGCGCCCTCCTCATCTTCAACGCCGTCCACCCTTCCATCCCCTTATTCAGAACAACAACCGCAGCGCATTTCTGTCCCCACGCTTCCGATGGCAGCGCAACGACAGCACACTCCGCGACTTCAGGGAGGGAGAGTAACTCCCTCTCCACCTCCAACGCAGAGACTTTCTCCCCCCCGGTTTTGATGATATCCGCGGACAGCCGGCCGAGGATAAAGTATGGTGAGCCTTTGATCCACGCGTCTGTCCCACTAGGGGATTGGGCGGGTCGGCGGATGGCCATATCCCCCGTTTTGAACCACCCGTCGGATGTGAATGCTGAGGATGTGGCGTCTGCGTTGCGGAAGTATTCCTTGAAGACTGTCGGACCGCGGATGTGGATTTCTCCGGGGATGTTGTCTTCGAGGATGGGGGTGTTTGTTTCGATATCGACGAGTCGGGCTTCGACGCCGGGTAAAGGCCAGCCTACGGAACCATCGATTCGGGTTGCGTTGTCTAATCCGCAGGATAGCGCCATGCCGATTTCGGTCATGCCGTACCGTTCTAGCAGCACGTTGCCGTGTGTGAGGTTCGTCCAGGCCGTTTTGGTAGGTGTGGGTAGCGCTGCTGAGCCAGAGATGTTGAGGCGGAGGTTTTTCGGGTTTATGGCTGTGCTGGCGGCGGTTTGGGTCTCTGGGGGAAGGGTAGGGTAGCGTTGCAGGAGACGGGTCCAGACTGTGGGTACGGCGGTGAGGAAAGTTATGGGGTCTCGATGTCCGCCAGGGAGAAAGGGCTCCGATAGACGGTGCCAGACTTGATCCACATTGAAGGGAAATTGGAATTCTATTGTGCTGCCTGCGAGGAGAGGGGTCAATAATGCGTTGACGGTGCCGTGGATGTGGTGAAGTGGGAGGATGTGTAGGAGTCGGTCTTTGGGTGAGTATTTCCACGCTTCAATGAGGCTCTTTGCCTGCGCTGCAAGAGCTCGGGTGGGGAGTAAGACGCCTTTTGGTCTTGCTGTTGTTCCGGATGTGTACAGCATCATCCCCCCCCGTTCGTCCTCCGGCGTCCATGCAATCTCTCTTGCATCTGCATGAATTTCAATAGCTTCATGTCTGATTACCGTAGGCTTAGACTCCAGCCCTTCTGCCATCGTCTCGTCTGCGAGTTTTGCAAACTTGTCCGAGGAGACAAAGAGCTTTGCTCCGCTCTGGGAGATAATATACCGCAGCTCGACAGCTGGATAAGCCGGCGATAGAGGCACGGCTACAGCTCCGCTACCGAGACATGCGAGCAGGGTAACTATACATCACATTTTCATGAGCCCTCCCAGTGTGAATTATCTAAAACGTACCCACATAGTCGTAATTGTTTGGGAGGAGAAATGCTACCCGCTCACCCTCCAGTCCCTGGCCACCTGATTCCCGTAGCAGCTTCTCCTTTGTGACTGCGACGTCTGAGAGCAGGGATCCGTAGAGGAACTTGCGTTGCGACTTGGAGTGTTCGACTGCTACAGACTGGGGGTCGTGCTGGGTAATGGCTTCGAGGAAGACGTTCATCTGCAGCTGAACGCTGGCCATTGTAGCTACACCGCGGAACGGGCTCAGAAGAGGACGTGGACGACGGAGGAGCGAAGAGAACAGGCGCATACTGTCCTGTGCTTTACATTTTCTTTTGAAGTTGCATTAGCGCGGCCGCTAGATATACAAGATATCGAAATACGAAGCTACGTAAAGCCCTAAGAGACATACAAGATAGAGACTTGTCAACAAGCCTACAGGATGTCTGGAATGTCAACGCCTACAGGCTGTTAAGCCAAAGCTACACAATACGCTACGCCGTTTCTTCTGTCGTACAACACACTCTACTCTACGCCTTATCCTCTGGTGTAGGCTGAAGAATCGTCTGCATCGAAGCCAAATCCTCCACAGTCTCGTTAAATGCCCTTTGGGCCTCGCGAATAACGAGGTTCCTGTCCCATAGACCGCGTGACTCCCAGATAGCCGTCATCATCGCCGCATTAATCTGTTCAAGTTGATCCACCGACATTCCGCTGCTTCGTCTGGTAAGTTCCATATGGAAGTTTTCAAGGTAAGTTGCGTCCATTTCATAACGCTCGTTTCCGGGCTCTGGGTTCAGCAGAGCCGACAACCTGTTGGCTGGTAAACCCGGCGGCGGCATCGTCTGCGAAAGATTGGAATGCGAAGACGACTGGGGCTGCTCCTGCGTGTCCGGCAACGGATCACCGTCTGCCACAGACTCCATTGCAGCAAAATTCGGATGTGACCGGGTCAGCCCATTAGACATGCCCGAACTCCTAGTCTTATTCCCGGAGGTGGTAGTCGACGCGCTGTTATGGTACTGCTCGGCTTGGGAGCCTTGGGCGAGCTGCGTGTGCACTCCCCTCTGTGACCGGGCTGCTTGTTGCGTCTCCTCTACTTGTTCAGCACCAGGCTTAGAGCTGGAACGTGGAGTGGAAGGCACCGCCAGTTGTCTGCCTGGAACCTGCTGACCCAAAACAACCGGGCCTGAGTCATCCGTCGTTTTGGACGACTCTGGCGGAACGTTTTGCACCACAACGGGCACATCCTCGCCAGTTTTCTGAGCCTCTTGGGCCTTTTGCGCTTGCTCCTTTTCGCGCTCGAGCTCACGTCTGTACACGGCTTCACACTCCGCCACGAGCGCAGGCTGCTGCTGCTCCAGCATAGCCATGTCAACTTCGACGTTAGCCAGCAACTCATTGGCTTTCAAGGTGCGGTCCGCATCCCCAGAAACCTTGGCATCCTTGGCAAGTCGCTTGATGTCCGCCAGGAAATCCTTTGGACGCTTGTAGTAGCCGTTGGACAGCCTCTTCTCAATCGTCACAATCTCAAGGTTGTAGTAGAACTTGCCCGTGACAACTTCCTTTAGGCCCAGCACGCCCTTTTCGTCCTTGTCAAGTTCGTACGGGCGAGACGGCTGTTCCTGGCCTTCTAAGACTCCCGTTTCCGCCGCTCCGTCCTCGTAAAGATAGCCAATCAAGCTGTCATCAACCACGGGCGTCCTGAACTTCCGATACTTGACTTTGATGTGGTCCATGACCGACTGGATCTGCAACTTGAGCATGTTAAGCGTTTGTCGGTCTTTTTTCTTCTGAGCCTTTTGTTCCATCTTGTTCGGGCCCTGCTTGGGGACATTTTGCTCTTCGGCCACTGGAAGTTCTGCCAACTTACGCTTCTTCCGCGGCCCTGCATCGGGATAGTCGGTTGGACTCTTGCGGATGAGATCCACCACTTGCTGAAAGTACTCATTACGCATGGGCTGCGATGGCTTATCGAGCTTGTAATGGTTCTTTTGAGAGTAGGGGAATAGCTCAGTCATCATCCTCTTATCGATTTCGTCATGAGCGTTTGGAAGGCGGTCCATTATGCCAAGCACGAGAATGGGATCGGTGGGAGCCAAGCTGTGTAGAAGGCCTGTAAAGGTTCGGATGGCGGACTCACTCATAGTGCTCCACCACAGGTCAACGCTTGGCAGATAGATGATGCTGGGTTTGTGCGTCTTGACCTCTTCAAATAGCTGGACAATTGCGGCTTCCGGTGACTGGAAGAGCTGTTAGTCCGCGAACGAACAGACGAGGACCGATCACTTACCCTGCCAGAGTCTTGCATTAGCACTGCCAAGCCAAAGTTCTGTACATGAATCCCCTCCAGCTTGCTGAGGAGAGCCGCACCAAGATGCTGCTGACCCATGCCAGGAAGGCCCGAGATGAGCAGCCGCGGGCGAAAGACTCGCGAGGCTTCAAACTGCCGCAACATGGCCTCCCGGGCAAAGCCTCTATCGTCTTCACGGTCATCATACATTGCCTCTTCCAATGCTGAGATCTTGCGCTTTCGCGGCAGCACCTCCCCTACACGGTCAGTGACATGCACCAGCTGCTGCCTAAGAAGCGGCTCGATATCTTTAGGCAGAGCCGCAGCTGTCGACGCAGCCGATCGCTGAGACGACGGCACGATCTGGCTGACAGACAGCATAAAGTCTTTGGCGAGCACTTTGATCTGGCTGGGATCAATGACGAGCTTTTTATCGCTCGCATAGATTTGGGGAAATGTGCCCTGCACGGCATTCAATGCTGCTTCGGTGCACAATGCACGCAGATCGGCACCGCCATAGCCTTTAGTCAGGTCGGCCAACTGGTCCTTGAATTCGGGACGAAGCGGAGGATCCCATCCCTTGGTGTGAATGTCTAGAATCGCCCGTCTGGCTTTCACGTCTGGCAGGGGAAAGTAGAACTCCCGATCAAAACGTCCGGGACGACGCAGAGCGGGATCAACAGCATCAGGTCGGTTGGTGGCACCAATGACGATGACCTGACCCCGACCGTCCATGCCGTCCATGAGGGCCAGCAGAGTAGCCACGATCGAGGCATGGATCTGCTCTTGTTTACTAGAGCGAACAGGGGCCAGACCGTCGATCTCATCAAAGAAGATGATGCTGGGTTGGTTCTTGCGGGCTTCTTCGAACAGCAGACGCAGTTGCTTTTCCGCCTCACCCACCCATTTACTGAGCGTATCGGCGCCCTTACGCATATAAAACGTTACCTTCTTGCCTTCGGAGCTGACACTGGCAGCCAGGGCGCGGGCCAGTAGCGTCTTGCCAGTGCCAGGAGGGCCGTGGAACAAGACTCCACGAGGCGGTGTGACTTTGAACCGCTGATATATCTCTGGGTAAAGCAGAGGCAAGGCCACCATCTCCTTTACCCGATCGATGTGGTTCTCCAGACCGCCGACTCCCTCGAAACTAACGTTGGTGTCGACACCGAGAGGATCCGCATCGGCAAGAGCTTTCCTATCCTTGACCTTACCAAGGTTCGGTGGCCCTCCTCCCACGCCCTGAACGGCATCAGAGAAAAGTGGGGAAGCGAATTGGGCTCCTGTAGCACCGGCTGCGAGGCCCCTAGCTCCCAGCTCATCGTCGCTGCTGTCAGAATCAACGCCAGCGGTTGCAAGAGCGCCGTCTGGACCACCAAGCACCGGCTGAGGACCTCCAGCGCCTCCAAAGGGTCCAAATGTGGAGAATAAAGTGCGGTAAGCGCCAGCTCCGCCACGACGTCCACGCCCGCCGCCCGTAGCTGCAGCCGTGGTTGCAGCTGCAGGAGCATCGTCGTCTTCCAAGGGGAGGAGGAGCTCGGGGCGTAGAATCCTATAGTCTGGCCTGTTGCCACGCCGTCGGAGGTTGGGTTCTAGACGCAACTCGTGCTGAGTATTGCTCTTACGTGTGCGCCTGTTGCGGCGACGGTCAGCCTCTAGGTCGGCCACTTCGTCCGCGATCTCTTCCAGATCGATTTCATCCTCGTCAGACTTGCGAGACGAGGCCCGGGCGCCAGATTTGCGTGCTATGCGACCAGAACGCCTGCCCGACTGACTTGCTGCGGTACTAGCGCTCCTCTGGCTGGGTCGGACCACATCGGAGCCCGATTCGTCTTCATCTCCGTCATTGTCGCCCTCTGGATCCGGCTCAAAGTCGCTGCTCTGGGCACCTGACGCTTTGCGAGCGCGCAGACGAGCACTAGTCCTCGACGGCTGAGAGTTAGACGACAACGGAGTTTTGCGGCGCCATTCACGCTGCCTGCCGCTCTTGGTCACAGGCCCTTCGTCTTCTTCGTTTTCATCCGCAGACTCCTGCACAACAGGCTCCGCCTCGCCCTCAACGGTGATATCCTCAGCCGCCGCGTCACTCGACGACGCCACTTCGGCCAGAGCTTCCTCTACCTGGGCTTCTGGTTCTTGCGGAGCGGCTTCAACAGTCGCCGGCGTCTCTGGGGCCTCTTCCCGTGTCACCTCCTTGGTAGCAGCAGGTTCGCCTCCAACCGCCGCCGTTTGGGAGTCTTCGTCTGAAGCCTCCACAATAGTCTCAACCGGGGGCTGCTTTAGGCCGCGGCCTCTGCCGGTCTTTTGAGCAGATGGCACCGACTCTGGTGTTTTTGATACATGGCGTTCGCCCTGCATCTCCACCGCATCGTGTGGCCCGTAGTTTGTGAGCGCAACTAGCGGTTCAATTTCCTCGTGTGCAATACGGCTGCTGCGTCTCATGCCCACAAGGGTCTGCGACTGAGGCGTGCGTGAGCGCTTGGTGTTGGCATTCTTCTTCACAACTCCCTTTGGTCCAATGCTTCCTTTGGGCACCTTGAGCGTCACAATCAGAGATTTCCTGGTTCCCGGGAATCTACGACTAGTGGCAGGCTTCTTCATCGCCGACTTGGCGCGGCCTTGAGGCACCTCAGCGTCACTAGATTCATTATATCGCACAGGCTTCTTTGTCGTTGAGCGTACGCTACGGCCGGTTCTGGGGTTGATCTCGACCTCGGCGCTTGAATCAGAAAACGACAAGTCGTCGGAGCTCTCAACGCTGTCGGCCTCCACCTCACCCTCGCTGTCGGCATATGTTTGGCGCCGCTTCTTGGTCGGCCGGCGCGATGCTGCCTTCTTCTTGGGCTTGCCCCATCCCGAAGGCCTTGCGGGGGAAACTGCAGCTTCATCAAAGTCTAGATCCTCAGGATCGCTGGCGTTGGGATCGAAATCCTTTGCTTGTCAGCCCAGCCAAAAAGACGCGCCGGAAACACTTACATCGATCTTCCGCTTAGCACGGTTCACCATTATGCATGTGATGTCCTGCCCTTGCCGGTGCAAACAGAATTACGAGTGTGATTTGAACGTTTTGCTTGATGCGCAAGGCTGTCCGTTCGCAACAGGGGAGTTGGGTCGTTGAGACAATCGCGTTAACGCAGACCAATTCAGAAACGTAATACAAGACTTTTGCGCCCAAGTTTGAAGCGGATTAAGCTGAAATGAATTGGCAGTGATGTGTTGTGAGGAGATGCTGGAGAGCAACGCGCCTTGGGATTTGATATGTCAAATTCCGCACTTAACCCAAATAAGAAAAGCGGGCCACGCGCCCCCCGACCGGCGCATGAAATCGCAACGGAAACGCGATACTCAACCAGCGTCTTGTTTTCAACTGTAGAGGCCCGGTTATGTTTGCATCTGGGTCGCGAGAACTAGTTAATGGTATAAATCTCAAAATTTCAGCATTTTCTGCCGTCTCATGACATTTGCGACAGCAAAACAGTCAACGCCGTGTTCTCGATAGGTTGCCATTAGAGGGATTCCCCCGCGCGTGTTCCTGAGCTTGTTCTGACTTCACTTGTTCTCGTGGTCAGATTCAATTGGGAATTTCCGACACTCAACCAACCCCAACCACCTTGAAGTCGTTATTTTCAACATTTTGCTCTGGTTACTGCTTGATTTACTTTAGTTTGTTGTCCCTTGTCCTGAAGGATGCGGTTCGGAGGGAAACAGTACGATCTTAAATGTTCTTTTGTCAGTCTCTGCTCCCTTTTACGAAAATGAATTACAAGAGCAATCTGTGACTGTGTAGAGAGCATCGATCAACACCGTTGTGCGAACTGGCTTGAACTGGTCTATTCCATCTTGCATTGCGGGTGCGGTTGGTGTTAGACTTTTTTTATGAGTGGATCCGTTTACGAGTACGTAGATTGTAATGAAACAACGGTCCTACCAAATGTATCAAACATATATCCATGGCAAACTCAGCAGAGACCACTGAGCAGTCAAACCCTGTAGGACATCTGATCATTCCCAACGCCTATCAGTCTGTAGGCCATTCCCATACGACCTTTTGTGTGCAAACGGAGACGTGTTTCCACGAGTTAAGTGTGCTTCTGTTCTTCCTACAAAACTCGCATGACCGCTTTGAATGCCACCCACCTGCCTGGTTGCGCGGTTCCCTGGAAGCTGGGCCGGGTATGTCTTCATTGGAGCATGCTCGCCTTCGAACATGCTCCAATGGTTGATCCAGTTCAGCCGTCAATATTCAACCAGTTTCGGGACAATGTATATCTCTCAGCAGAGGTGTCCGTCACAGACATAGCCGATCCATGACCTACTAACTTATTGGATCTCCATGAACAGAGAAGTCGGGCATGTGCCGCAGGTCTTTTATCAGCCATTGCCGTCATGTTGTTCCGCGTCACTGAATCATCGGGCTTGACGCAGGTCGACAGTTGTCGCGTGGTCTTCATAACCGAGACCTCAATCATCCACTTTGCCAATCGGCCGCGATCAAACGCAGCCTTTGCTCAAAGGTTGACCTGCTGCCATGCCGACTAATTTGCATACTCCAGACGCAAAGTCTACGCCCAGGCTTCGTATTCTTCAGGAGTTGCACTGTTACGGCCACAGTCTGATCGCCATGGTGCCACTCCGCGGAGAACAGAGTAGTTGTATATCCGAACAACAACCTTATAGCCCGTCCCGTTCAGTGTCTTCCCGGAGGGATTCTGATGGCCGGATGATGCTTCCCAAATCGACCTCGTCATGACTCGGACACTAGCGATCCACTTCATGTCGACGTCAAGAGTGTCGATCTTCTTGAAGTCGTTCAGAAGGTCTCTATTGGATAGAGGATCACATTCCTCATTAACGTTTGTTGGCCCTATAAACGGGCTGTACGGCATTTCCTGGGCACAGCCAGATGGACCGACCATCTCAGACAGTCAGACACCCTATAGACGTGAAGGGCAAGCTGGACTGGTGTTTGGGAGTTCACCAGTCCAATAAGATCCAGCTTGGCCTCACTCGAGAGCTGGTTACATGCACGCACCTTGTCAGCCCCAAGACGAAAGCATCCACACAGTTGACATTCACACCAAACATTGATTCTGGCATCCATTACAGCTAAAGTACCGTGAATGCATGTCGTGCAACTTTACACTTCGTACAGAGAACAAAGTATGATGTGGCTTATCTACGAGATTACTGGGTTGTATTGCAGATGGCCAACATATTCAAGCTGGCTTCAGCTCCGAGTGGCAGTACATGTAACACAGATAATGATAGCCATGTGTAAGAAGCAGCTGGTTGTAAACGGTCGGGTCGAGTTGGACGTTTCCTGGGTCAGCTCGGCCGGCCCGATCCGATGCACTCGCGCGGCAGGGTTTCCAGGGGCGCCAAAGTAATTTCCAACGCCGCTCCACAGCCGTTGACCACACGCTGCACCCACCCACTCTCGCTTTCAGCATCAGTCGCTCACTGCCATCATTATCTCGAGCGTTTTTCTCGTCGTGTCCAGCGTTCATCCTCCCTCGAACACCTAGCGACATCACCATTCCCGCAGCCACAGCCACAGCCGCATCCAGATGGCTTCGACGGTTGTGAAGGTAAAGGAGTCGCTCCTTGGCTTCGATTCCGACGCCGGCTCCGAGGCCCGCAGGAGCTTCCAAAAACATTGTGTGGTTGACGAGTCCACCGGCCAGGAGTTTCTGTCGGAAGATGCCTTTGTCGACGCCATCGCGCCGGCGGGCGAGGACTTCCGCAAGATCAAAAGATCGCAGTATGCGATCCTTTTCGACGTCGCGGACCGCGGTCGCACCGATAGAGTCACCCTCGAGGACTGGCTCGTCTTCAACGACCTGCTCCAAAAGCCCGATGCCGACTACGAAATCGCCTTCCGCGTTTTTGCGGTATGTTGCGTCAGTAATGTGACTGAGGCCAAGCTGACACAGTTTCAGGACCCTCGAACCGGCCAAGTAGACGTCGACACCTTCAAGGAGACGATCGGCGCCAACAAGTCCCGCCAAAGCGTCAGCTTCGACTGGGACGGTCACTGGGCGGCCTTGTACCTTGGTGACAAGAAGCATCGCCACCCGATGACCTACCCCCAGTTCGCGCAGATGCTGCGGGCGCTGCAGGGCGAGCGCGTCCGGCAAGCCTTTCTTCACTACGACAAGAATGGAGATGGCTACATCGAACCCGCGGACTTCCAGACGATCATCCAGGAGACGGCCGCGCACAAGCTCTCGGACCATCTCTTGGCAAGCCTCCCTTCGCTCTGCAACATCTCGCCGGGCTCGAAGATCAGTTACGCCAACGTCCGTGCCTTCCTGAATGTCATTCGGGATATGGACTTGGTGGAGCTGATAATCCGCAACGCCGTGGGCCGCTCCCCCGACGGCAAGATCACCCGGCACGACTTCCTGGACGAGGCGGCCCGAGTCACCCGCTTCTCCCACTTTACCCCGATGGAGGCCGACATCCTGTTCCACTTCGCATCCCTCGACCAACCCGCCGGCCGTCTGGGGCTGATGGATTTCGCGCGCGTCTTGGACCCGAGCTGGCATTCGTCCGGCAGCCGGTTCACCGACACCGGCGGCATCTCGACCGTGGCAGAAAAGGCCGTTGCTGGCACGACGACGGTGCTGGGAAGCCTGCTCGTCTCGCTCCACCACTTCGGTCTGGGGGCCATCGCTGGTGCCTTTGGTGCCTTCATGGTCTATCCCATTGACCTGGTCAAGACCCGGATGCAAAACCAGCGCCAGTCCCGCGTCGGCCAGCTCCTGTACAAGAACAGCATCGACTGTTTCTCCAAGGTGCTGCGCAACGAGGGCGCGCGCGGCCTGTACTCGGGCGTGCTGCCGCAGCTAATCGGCGTGGCCCCGGAGAAGGCCATCAAGCTGACGGTCAACGACCTCGTGCGCGGCAAGTTCACGGAGCCGACAACCGGCCGCATCCCGCTCTGGGCCGAGCTGCTGGCGGGTGGCTCTGCGGGGGGCGCCCAGGTCATTTTTACCAACCCCCTCGAGATAGTAAAGATTCGCCTGCAGGTGCAGGGGGAGGCAGCAAAGGCTGCGGCCCGTGAGGGCGAAGAATTTACGAAGCGGTCCGCCATGTGGATCGTCCGCCACCTGGGCCTGATGGGCCTGTACAAGGGTGCGTCCGCCTGTCTCCTCCGGGACGTCCCCTTCTCGGCCATCTATTTCCCCGCATACAGCCACCTCAAGCGCGACATGTTCGGGGAAAGCCCGGCCAAGAAGCTCGGCGTGTTGCAGCTGCTCACAGCCGCAGCCATTGCGGGCATGCCCGCCGCGTACCTAACCACTCCCTGCGACGTCATCAAAACCCGCCTGCAGGTTGAAGCCCGCAAGGGCGACACATCATACAACGGACTCCGCGACGCCGCCGTCAAGGTGTTCCGCGAGGAGGGCGCCCGCGCCTTCTTCAAAGGCGGTGTTGCGCGTGTTGTTCGTTCCTCGCCGCAGTTCGGCTTCACCCTGGCTGCGTACGAAGTCCTCCAGAACGCGCTGCCAATGCCCGGTCACGAAACAGCCCCGCATGCACCCACCCCGAGCCAGTCAATTCCCGGGTTGCAGGAAGCCCGCACGCCGCTTCCCTACCTTCGCAGCAGAAACGCCCTCCAGATCATTCTGGACCTCGACCTCGGCTTCAGCAGGCTGAAGAAGCCAGACGGTGCGGCCACTGGCCACACGTGGCTGCCCAAGTTCCGGTCCGCCGCGCCCGCCGCGCCCGTTACAGCGGCGGAAGAGCCCCGAGAGTAATGCCTGTACACTAATGGGAGGAATTCGCATTCATAGACATGGTGACTGTGTGTATAATTGGGTTTAGCGCCATCATTAACCACCTTTCCTGGCAAGTATTGCCTCTTAATGACGCTCGTTAATCCTAAGGACCCAAAGAATATAGAAATCTCGTTGCCATACTGTGCGTATCACCTGACACACAACCAGAGGTCATGCTGTAGGATTCTTAGACGTACTGCGAGAGCCAACGAATACCTTCCCCGTAGCCCTGTCTCATGACGACCGAACACATAAAAACCTCAATCGGCCGGATTCCTTGAAGGGGCACCTTACCCTTTCCAGCTACAGCTCCCGTCAGCAACAAAACCCCTCCCAGGGTAAAACCAACTCACTGGTATGAAACAAATTCAGCTCATGACGAAGCTGTTCCTCGGACACGGCGGAGGGATTATCGATTTTATTCCCCAGAATCAAAAAAGGAGTCTTCTCCAACTCCTCCATACTCAACAACGCCGTTAGTTCGGCTTTGCTTTCCTCGAACCTCTCATGATCCATTGCATCCACGAGGAAGACGACCCCCGAAACATCGGGAAAGTAATCCTTCCAGAGTCGACGGGCTTGCTGGTGGCCTCCGAGGTCGAATGTGGTGAAGCGACAGTTTCCAACTGCGAGCTCTTCGCTGGTAGGGTGGAGGGTAGGCTGCAGGAGCGCTACGCGGTCGTTTTTGAGCATGTGGAGCAACTACTTCGTGTTAGAGGGGAAGGAGGGGGGAGGAGGGGGGAAATGTCGTACGGTTGTTTTGCCGGCATTGTCGAGGCCAAGGAAGAGGAGCTTCGCGTGCTTGTTCGCGAGTCCGAGCTGGGCTAAAACGTCCCAGACTGGGGTGGTTAGTTTTTTTTCGAGACGCTCGTGGGTTGGGTGCACGTACACCAGTCGAGGATCCACATCTTTCGTCGGGGAGATTCGCTTTGTCTATCCCAGGGTGCGTGTCTCTTGTGCTGAAATTCAACAGTCGTACAAGCGTAAGCGTTCTGTCGCCGCAAAAGGGTGCAAAGGGAAGTGTCGTTACCGGACTTGGTGGGGCAGGCGGGTGCTCCCGTCCGGGTCCCACCCTCAGGGTTGCGCTTGTGATGGTGACAAATGTACCGTGTTGTATTTGCTACATCCCAAGCACCATGCGCCTACAAAGAAAAAAACAACGGCTCTCATTCTCGTTTCTCAACAGTTGCACCCGGATCCAGCCCCTGCACCTCCTGCTTCTTGTCGATTGCCCAAATCCACACCGCCCGGCCTTCCCGCTGCCCCGCGCAGATTCCTCTGGCTCGCCTGCTCAATTGGTAGCTTCTTTGCAATCGCGGTAAACAGTTCCTTCACATTCTCAGCCGTCTTGGCCGAAGTCTCAAAGAACAGTAGGCTTGATTCCCGTGCGTAGCTCTCCGCATCGGCTGTCGCCACAGCCCTCTTGTCCGGCTGCTCTGTGACAAGATCGAGTTTGTTTCCGGCAAGCGCAATGACAATGTTCTCGTTAGCCTGCCGCTGCAACTCCTTTACCCAAGATTTGGCTTTGTCTAGAGAGCTCTGGTTCAAATCAGTAAACGTTTTCCTCGCCTCGTGGGTTGACTAACCGCCTGCGTGATGTCGTAGACGACGACGGCACAGTTGGCGTTTCTGTAGTACATTGGGGCAAGGCTTTTGTAGCGCTCCTGTCCAGCAGTGTCCCAAATCTCAAATTTGACAGTCGTTTGGTCGTCTAGGGCGATCGTTTGGGTGAGAAAGGCTGCGCCAATGGTAGACTCTCTGTAGTCGTCGAATTGGTCCTGAATTGGGTGAGCATGTGTACAATAGGCCATGATGAGGAACGTACCTTGACGAAGCGAAGCACCAACGATGATTTTCCCACTGCAGATTCGCCTTCACGCTCAGTTAGTCGCTCCCTTATCTCCTGTGTCGGCCGAGACCTTACCCAGTAGCACCAGCTTGAACTGGGCGAACCTGGCAGCGCCGGGGCGGGCACCAGGCTGAGCGCGAGTCGCCATTATAGGGAGTAAGTGTCAAGTGAAACCGGTGGCTGTCTGTAGAAAGAGGCGATTGATGTTCCCCAAACGGCCGACGTCCAAATGACGCAGCCACGGATCTAGCCGCATCGGGAAATCCCAAGAATTTGTGAACCGACACGACCGCGAACCACACAATGTCCGACGATGGCGACGATGCGCCCATGCGCGAGTTTGGCGACAACGAGTGAGTCGCGTCTTTCTGCTTCACCTGCAATGCTTACACATTCAGGGAATTTGAGGATAATCTGATCGATGAGGAGGATTTCGTGGACAATTACGAAGAGCAAGACGGAGCAGGAGACGCGGAGAACGACGCCAACGAACAGCCAAATGGCACCACCAAACAGCTGGATAGCACCGATTTCGATAATGTCGTGGCCATTGATGCTGGGGGACAGACGCAGCGCGACCTCAATAGCGTCAGGGGAATCAAGAGCAAGAAGATTCCGAATAACAAACGCACAACGACTCCCTACATGACAAAGTATGAGAGGGCGCGCATCCTGGGCACTAGGGCGTTGCAGATTAGGTGAGACAAACCCCTTCAACGTGGCGCTGGCGGAGCTAACCAGTGGACAGCATGAATGCCCCCGTTCTGGTTGACGTTGAGGGAGAGACGGATCCGCTCGCAATCGCCATCAAGGAGCTGCGGGAGAAGAAGGTTCCGTTGGTGGTCAGGCGGTATCTTCCCGACGGCTGCTACGAAGACTGGACGTGTGAAGAGCTGCTGACCTGATGAGGGGCAGTTGAATCATTTTAGCGGGGCGCTCAATGGATAAAACCTAACCCTACATGCTGGTGACGATGTTGACGAAACCGACTGTTGCCACTGAAATATTTCCCTTTCATTGCCATCAGTCTCCAAAATGCCCTTCGAAACAACTGCAGCAATCACAAGTTTCGGAGGTAAGCTACTGAAGCTTGCCCATCAGGTAATCACAACTGCAGATTGTTTGATTCTGGTTAATGTTTTAGGCAAAATCAACTTCTTGCCAGATGAAACTGAACCTCTATGTGCCCCCTCAAGCCTCTGCTTCGACGCCTGTTCCTGTTCTCTTTTATCTTGCAGGACTGACTTGCACTGGTGACAACGGTGCGGAAAAAGGATTCTTTCAACATGCAGCTTCCAAAAAGGGAATTGCTGTAGTCTACCCTGATACCAGTCCTCGTGGACTTGGTATAGCTGGGGAAGATGACAGCTATGATTTTGGCAGTGGAGCTGGCTTCTACGTCGATGCCACCAAAGACCCGTGGAAAAAGGGATATCAAATGTACACTTACATTACGAAGGAGTTGCCAGAAGAGCTCTTGTCAAGCTTCAAAGAGCTTGACGGCAACCGAATGAGCATCACAGGTCATAGCATGGGCGGCCATGGCGCCCTGACCCTCTTCCTTAAGAACCCTGGCAAGTACAAGTCGGTCTCGGCCTTGGCTCCCATCGCCAACCCGTCCCAGTGTCAGTGGGGGAAGAAGGCATTCGGTGGCTACTTTGGGGAAAATAACAAAGATGAGTGGGACAGTCATGATGCGACCAAACTCATTTCCAAGTTCCCAAACGATACTGACATCTTAATTGATGTTGGCACAGGGGACAACTTTTATAAAGAAGGGCAGCTATTGCCGGAGAATTTCCAGGAGGCTGCGAAAAAGGCAGGCAAGGGGGTCAAGGTGCGGTATCAAGATGGATACGACCACAGCTACTATTTCATCTCGACTTTCGCGGATGACCATGTAGAGCATGCAGCCAAATACTTGATTTAGGGATAAAAGAGTCATGAATTATTACCGACTCCACTAGTCTGCCGGACTCCACGCGCTTCCTGGATGTAGTCTAGATTTACCGGAAACTTGAAGCTACAAGGCCCTAGGCTTCGAGCACCTCACTCGGTCGTGGCCGAGCCCGTCCAGGAATGGCATGGACGCTCCAGATGTGCCCCGGGCTCGGAACGAGACAGCGAGGAGGCACTCGCTCGGTCTCACAGCCTTGACTTCGCTGGTGAAGAGGAAGTCAAAGGCCGAGTCGAAACAATTACGACTACAATCGCGAGATGGTTCCACGACGGATCTGACACCCAAGCCAAGCCACAGACACAAACCCAGTATTGCTGCCTCTTCTGCTACAAGCACCTCTTCGCGCCACATTGACACGCCACACACGATCTTGGCAGAGCTTCCAGCCTTGTCTTTGGAGCACAATGATAGTCGCAGTTCGCTGGTGCGCCCGAGTAGCGAGCGCCGACCACTCTCAAGCAGAACACCTGGAACGCCTTCGTTCCTGAACTCGCAAGAGGATGTTTCCAGCAATGCAAGGCTGGCAATTCCCTTGCCGTCCAGAAGCAGCAGCATGCTAAAAACCGACCACGGCAAGCCGTCAACATCATGGGTACGAGCATCTGTTCCTTCGACTCCCGAGATTCTCTCTCCGCGGGAGCATAGCAGCGCCAATTCGCCGCACTCGCAAGAGACGGTGATCACAACGCCGCAATCAACAAGCGTTGATATTTCAACACTTGAGTCCGTCATGGAAGATGACCCAGAATCGTTTGATCTCCTACCGCCCTCGCTTCCACATCAGACTGAAGTAAACGTACTGGAGAAAAAAGCCGAACAAGTGTTCAGCCAGGCACACTTGCAAGCCATATTCGATAATCCAAAGCAGCTTCGAGAGTTCATCGGCTCTCTCAATCAGCGTCGACCGCAGTCCATTCCGATCTTGGTCTACTACCTGGATGCCCTCAAGGCTCTGCGTGCAATTCGCTACTCCAACGCAGTAGCAGAAGCATTGGAGTTCAATGCCAAACTACCTCTTACGCAAGGCCGCGTTCCGCCCACCCGTAATCCTGTACTGGAAGAGAAGGCTTCCCAGGCCTTTAATCTTCTGGTAGATGAGCTACCGGGTTACATTGTCCACGTGTGGACGAAAATCATGCGTCAAAGTGCGCTAAACAGCATAACGCAGCGCACCGAAGGGGCACCATCCAACAACTTGGCTGAGGCCTTTTGTCTGGCTGATCCAAGCCGGGCAGACACTCCCCTTGTCTTTATTTCGGAAGAATTCGCACGCATGACACAGTACAGCCCGTCCTTTCTCATCGGGAAAAACTGTCGATTTCTGCAAGGACCTGCAACCAACAAAGCGACCGATGCCGCGAAGCGACGAATGGCTGAGGCATGTTCCTGTAGCAAGGAAATCACCGAGCTTGTGCTCAACTTCAGACGAGACGGCAGCCCATTCATGAACCTCATCACCATCGCACCCCTGGTCGATTCCCGCGGAGCATTGAAATACTTTCTCGGGGTCGCAACAGACGTCTCACACCTCCTCGCAACCACAACCGGCCTCGGGCCTCTGCATTCCCCCAATGACAAAAAGCGTGACGAACTAAGGGGGTTGAGTGAAATGCTCACAGCCACAGAGCAGGAAACCGTCCGACGTTTCGCAGGACGAATGCACACCACCACCACCACCAACACCACAACCACAATCACAACTTATCCATCGGATTACGAAATCGAAAGCGAACTCTCAACCCCAATCAGTTCATGCAGCAGCGAGAACCTATCCCTCCCCAAAGAACCCACCTCTCCGACCCTCTCACACCTCGGAATCTTCGATCAAGTATGTCCCTTTCCCATCACTCCCACCCAACTAACAAAAGGGAACAGTACCTCCTAATTCGCCCCTCGCCCTCCCTAAGAATCCTATTCACCTCTCCCACCCTCCGCGTCCCCGGAATCCTCCAATCCCCCTTCCTAAGTCGAATTGGCGGCTCCGACTCCGTACGCACGAGCTTATCAGACGCATTCACGCAAGGCCGCGGCATCACCGCAAAAGTAAAATGGCTTACCCGTCCCAGACCGGGGAGCAGCGGGATGAAGTCCCCTACACCCGAGGATGAACCCGAGGAGCGGGAAAGGAACGAGACGGAGGAGTTTAGACATCGCTGGATTCGCTGTGTGCCGTTGTTGAATGCGGCGGGGGTTGTGGGGGTTTGGATCATTATCGTTGTGGATGATGATTCTTGTGTTGCGGTTAGGGCGTTTAAGGATCCGCCTCCGGTGGATAATGTTATTGGGAAAGGGAAGGTGGATTGTGATGATGAGGGGAAAGCTGCTGGTGTTGGGCATATTGCTTTGCAATTTGCTGGGTAAGTGGGAAATATATATATACTTTTTTTTTGAAATTTCATAAATCTATCGTTTCATACAGACAGGATATGTTGACGGTGGTTTTGTAGTTCCAGACCAACCTCTCTCATCCTCTCTGCGCCCCTTCCCGGCTTGACTTTGAATCGAGCCTTATCCCCTTTAGCCTCGTGCTTCCTTCGCAGCTTTTCCTTGCGTCTTTCCCGCCTCCTCTCTAGTCCTTTCACAATGTCGATCGCCCCACGTCGCCGTGTCTCACTGGGTGATGCTTCGCCTTCATCAGAGAGGTATTGGCTGCACATTTGGCTAATCAGAAGTCGTGCACCGCCGCGAGGCAAGGATGAAGTGTGGGTTGGTTGAGGCCGCACTGCCAAGCCCATTGGCATTTGGCTATTGTTGCTGAAAGAAGGTCGACGAGAAGCGCATGGCGATGTCAGTCGGGCTCTTGGTGGCGAGCGCAGACGACGCGGAGATTGACCAAACAGCTGTTTTGGCGGAGGAGATCGAAGAGCGTGGCCCTTGCTTTTGGATAGTCTTCGCACTGGACGCTCCACTTCCCCGTCCATCTCGTCTCCGCTGCATTCAACCTGGATCAAGTCGTCGTCTTGTTCGTCCAGTTCCGGGTCCGAAGTAGGAAACGACGGATCAATATCCTGCGGTCTTGATGGGTAACGCGCTGCTTTGATCTCCTGTCGACGTGTAATGTAGGCCTGTTCCAGAGCTTGGTCCTCATCCAGCGTACCGCAAACAAAGTCTGTCGAGTCCGGCAGCTCCTGATCGTTCAAAATCATCGACACAGGCCGACTGCGAGACGATGGCGAAGACCGTCCCGAGTTCAACGACGTACCAGAATGGGTGTGGTGTGCCCAATCGACAGATGTATTTGCGGTGGAAGCACCAGGAACCCACCAATCATTGTCGCTGTCGTCGTCCAAGTCTGATGCGAAGCCGCTCTCATCGTCCGAATGAAACCCGTCATCCGACTCTTTCTCTGCGTCTTCCGCGGCCACCGCCTCTTCTGCTGCCTCCTCACAGGCCTGGCGCACCACATGCTCCTTCTGCAGCGTGTCTCGGATCGTCAGGCGACTGCGATGACATGTGACTTCCCGTACCCACTCCTCAGGTTCATCGTCGCTGCTGGCAAATTCGTGAAAGCGCGCAGCTTCTCCCACGCTTAAGTTGGAGTCGACTGAGGCTTTCCGAGATGGAACCTGGGCCACAATGTCGACGACAGACCGCTTCCGTACCGCGGTCAGTGACAGCCGAGCCACGGTGTTGTCTGAGCCCCGAAACGGTCGACTATACGGCCGCAAACGTGGTGGCGGGCTAGTGGGACGTTTCCGTGGCTCTTCCTTGGCGTCGCATGTGGCTGGATTCGCGAAACGGATTGCGCCATTGTGTGCAACAGCTTCGCTCGGCCGAGCCGTGTTGTCTTTGCCACACGCAAACATGATGCATCTCTTTCGGCCGAGCGTCGCTTCCACCGACCGCTCAGATTCAGTGTGTGAAGGTACTGCTTCCTGGCCCGCAATGCGGACCTCCTTGTCCCACGCAGTCGCAGAGGGCGAAGGGCTGAGCGCAGGACTCGTCATGCTGTGTTCGTCGTCGCTCGTGAGGTCGGCAACCGAAAGGGCGCTGTGGTAGCTCGGAGACGTGCTGAGAGCCTGAGAATCATCGCTGACGTCTGGCTCAGAGTGAAGCTGGCGCGTCAAGAGCGATTCCGGACGGCGGGAAGGCCGAGGCCGCTCCGTGGACAGTCGGATTCCATCAGGTGGTTCGTCAGCCTCTGCTTGGGGCTCGTCGTCGACGCTGGTCGTTGCCGCGGCCGGCGCAGCTGCTGCCGGACTTGTCCAAAATCCCATTGTGCGAGGAATGTTGCCGTTTCCGTCCAGACACACCACCCGACCCGACGGCCTCGCCTAGCTATAACGAGAGCAGCATGGTTGGTAGCGTCACTCCTTATGGAACAGATGTGAATGGGGAGGGAAAAGAGAACTGTTACGAGAATGTGAGTGTGTGATGGTGGGGCGGCAAATTTCTGCGGACCGCTCGAGCGCCCCACACATCTCGTGACACGCTAATGACGCTAATGAGCCCCGCATCCTGTTTTGGCTCCGCAATTCACCGACAATTGCTCGCACCACCTTCCTCTCCGTCCACTAGATTTACGTCTTCGTTGAAACGTGCAAAAGCTACCCTCAACACCCTGCGTCGTGCATGATCGCTGGCTAAGACTTCGCCACAGGGCACGTCTCCAGCCTGACTCTTTGGTGTCACGAGGCCGTTGGTGGTTCCCTTTTGGTTAAGGTTTGCGTTTCAAGCCAACAAGGCGCTTCGATCCTTAGCTAGAACTGTTTTTGTAAAACGCCTAGCTCAGTGCGTGTGAGGCGTTCCCCGCAAAGGAAGAGCATGGCTCCACCAACAATGCTCGCATATGCGAACGAAAGACAGATGCAAGTCGATCAGATGCAAGATCCAACTGCAACTGATAACGATCATGTGAAACCAGTCATACTTGAGGTTAGGAATGTGTAGTCTGACCACGGCAGCCACACCTCAGTCGATTATATCACGAGCTTATCTGACGCATACCTCCGCTTGCGTCATTTAAGCTCCTTATGGAGCACTGTGGTTATGCTTGTATTTTGCATCTACACGCCGAGGAATGTCTCGCATCAGATAGCGAAGCATGTGCTGTGGGTTCACTTCAGAAGTCAGGCCATCACACGGCTTTTGTGATCATGATAAGCCCTAGTGTATCCACTACCTGTTGAAATCGCATCGTATACCATGCTTATCATACCTTTACAAGCAGTCTCCTCCCATCAAATGGATCAGGTGTTGTTGTCTCGAAATTAACTCATATCACACCTGTTCTCATTTGCTGGAATTGACATCGAAGTTCAAAATAGAGCACTGGTGGCATCAATCAGGTATAGAATCCTTCATTGATAGCATCAAGCGACAAAAGGAACTGTCGGACACATGGCACACATCAGGTACCAATGGACTCGACTCAGGTGCGGATATGTTTCTATGCTCATCCGCCCGTTTAGATTGCGTTCGTAAACCTCGATCACTGAGGACGGAAACGCCCATGGTTGGGCGACGTAAAAACAACTCATCTTTGTCAATTCTACCTAGCTCTGACAATCTGCATTGTATATATCCTATACTCAGTATCCCATGCTCGACGCCCCCCACCAACCAAAAATATTTCCTGCTATCTGCCTTATGTCTCGGTTTGTCATGTTTCCCATGAGCGTATGGACAATGTTCGGGTGGATCTTCCTTCCATATTGATTTCACATTGATGGCTGTTGTGCAACATTAAACTTTCAACAATTGGCACTGGTGGTTTAGTGGTATAATGGTCCGTTGCCATGAATCGTGAACCTCATGATATAAGCTCGGACCGACCCGAGTTCGACTCTCGGCCAGTGCATCATTTTTTTGCACCTTTCAGTGAGCCTCATGCACGAATTCCTCGTGGAAAAGATTATATTTGATTTGGAGATTATAGGAGATTATATTTTTGGCAAGAATGCTTCTGGATACCTTAACTACAGCCGCCCAAAGTTGATAAACTTGTTGTAACTAGTTACTCAAGAGCAGCTTGATGGCATTAATTGATGTACAAATGTGCTGAGATGTAGATCTCGATGCAGTTCGCCGCAAACAATTTGCTGGGCAGTTTCGCAAACATTTGACTTTTTACCTCAGCAAGGCAAGCCATCCAGGTCATACCGTTCGGTCCCAATATTCTGCCACCTCCGTAGTCTGGTCCGCCATAGTTCCAACAGAGCAAGTTCACGAGCATGGAATTCCCATTGTGTAGGCGAGTGCACCATTCAACTGCACGTAGATAATTTGGTCCACGCCTTTGGAGCTGGGGTGGACGTAATCGTTGTCCTGGTAAGGGTATATAGTCGCTACGATGTTTGAGATCAAGCCAAAGTAGAAGTGTCCATCGATGCTAGCCGTGAACTTCTCATTGAGGGGAGCTTCGGGGTTGGAGGCTTGGAGTTGATATACACCTGATCCGGTCTCGCTATACAAGCGCAGTTGTGCTCATTCCATCTGGGGGTAATGGCATCTATTGTTGTCAGTGACGATCTTCTCGGCAGGAACATAGAAGAGATAGAGGAAATGACCCACGTGTACTGAAGGTTGACATAGCAAGCTGTACTAAATGGAAGAGTCTCTAATCCAAGAATGATCGGACAAAGTCGGGTCGTATTGTAGACATCATAACAGATATATTTGCTCGGGTCATATACAGCTTCGTCACAATCGAGCAATTGACTGGTGTGTAGGAAGAGCAGCGAGTGTCAGCAGTCCTGTAACACGCATGGTTTACGCTTGTGGGAAAATTCAAGTGTCTGATGGAGGTACTTTTGGTGGACACATAACTTGGATTAATATGAGAGCCTCTCCCGATGTTCTACACCCCTGCCCCGAGCAGAAATGCGGAATCCATCAAATCTCCAGTACGGACTGCATTAATTGATTTGGTGGGGTGTTTGCGATATAAAGCTTCCTTGTCGCATATGGAGATAGCCTGTTGATTGAAAGAATGCGTAAATTAGTGAATATAGGAATGGGAAGTGACATGAAAGACGATGTTGTTGCTGCTACCTCTTTACTAAGACTCTAGAGGAGATGAGTTTACTGGTCACCCTAGTCCTATCGGGACTGGCTCTCGACTAACATCAACAGGATAGCCTCTTGGCTCTTTCTTCCCTAGTGCTCGAGCTCTTCATCCTCGTGAAGAAAAGAGGTGGTGTTGGTGAGAGGTCGTGGGATCGGTTCCGTCTGTGGGTATGATATCGGAGTATTCGACGTTATTGAAAGACGACGTGGCTATGGAAGAGGCTTTGCAAGTACGATAGAATGGTCCAAGCTGTAATGATATACGAGTGAGCATTTGGTCAAGCATGCGTGGAAAGATGAGATAGATGGAGATGCAGACTTTATGATGGTATCTATTGGTAATGCGAGTTTCCCGCGAGACCCAAGTCTTACTGCACCTTTGTTAGCTTATGGCAAGGTCTGGGATGCTTAGATGGCGAAAATATCAGTCGATATCAATAAACGGGGTCCAAGATAGTCCGAGATCACGATAGCCAAGGGGAGCGATTGATGGTCAATAGAATAATTGCCGAGGAGGCAAGGAATGGGATGATTGATGACAACAGCTACTACAACTAAACTGATCAATATCACCTGTGTGTATTACATTGTCACGGTTAATGCCGACAGGGTTCGTGCTCTCTGTAGTAGAGGTAGCGCGCCTGGAGTCATCTCCTCGCGCGACAACATAGTTCCAACGCGTACCCTGACACACATATTGAGTCCTTCTAAATACAAAATTTTCCATGTGCTCCCGCTGGTCGTTCTGTAATCATTCTTGATTAATATTCGGCGGCTAGTTCGGCCTTGGATTCTTGCGCAACTCCACTTGTAGACTCTCATATTGACGTTGGAAGAGCCCAATTTGTTGCAAAGGAGCGCGCTTGTCTTCATGCGCGTCCTCCCTCATCTGCTGCAACTGTTGCAGCAATCTTTCGTTCTCTGCGACTTTCATCGCAATAATTTCAACTTTAGTCGCAATCACTTTGGCATTTGCCTGATTATTCCTTTCGATCTCTGCATCCTTATCCACACGCACTTGCTGAACTTGTTGTTCCAACTTTCAATCACTTCATCCTTAGTCGCGATCACTTTATTGTTAGCCTGGGCAGTAGAAGTAGCGTTGGCGGCAGTCCTTTGTCTCTTGCTGGATGTCGCTTGAAGATGCTCCTGGTTGAAGCCCACTTGTAGATCGGTTGCGTTAGACAGCATGTTCACATAATCTATGATTATTTTTTTGTGCAAGACATAAAAGTCTGTGTACAGCCCCTGGATAATTGCAGCAGATTTACTACTCATCCTGCGATCTGTATGTCTCCCACCCGGGGCGCCATAGTCAGGATTCACTTCAAAGTTTTCGCTGACTTGGACGTTGAAAACCTGTGGCGATCGTAGTTGATCTCCTTCTTGTCATCGTCCTTGAGAAAGAAGTGTTCATAGATTTCAATTTTCTCATGGTTGTGCAACATGCCAAAGCCAAGGATCTGGCCCTGCATCTGGTTAACCTCATCAGGTTTGACAGCCTCGCACAACTGAACGATTGCGTCAACATAGGTAGCCGCAGCACCAAACTCCTGTCTTAGTCCTTCATCCCATTTGCCGTTGTGGGCCTTCACCTCACACGCGAAGAATGGGAAAAACAGCCCTTCCGCGAACATTGCTGGCCTTAATTGATCGTAATTTTCCAGTCTTCTCAGCTGCGTTGTGGTGAAAGCTTTCGGCTTTAAACAGAGAGTGATGTCCGGCCTCGGTCGTTTTTCATCCGACAGTCTTCATTTCCAGTCGACAACAGGATATTCCTCAATCTCCGTTATTCCAGGGTCCTCACCGGTCAGTATGTCAGCGGGGCGTGGCAGGATGAGTCTGGTCAAATTTTGGACAAGGTAGAATTTGTTTAAATGTCCGAATTTCTCATTCCTCTCGTCCCACGCTTCAGCAGACTTAAACCCTGCGTTCGGAACGTGCAGGTAGAACAAGCCCCAACCAGAAGCCGATGTTGGGGATCACTGCTCACTGGATCACATTCGCCAATCTCACATTACATTTCCCAAAACCATTCGCCACTCTGTCATGCCTCGCGCATGACAAACAACATCCAAAGCCTACATCGATTTTGGGATGTCAGCATAGTTCCATTGAAGTTTAGACCCATACTGAATCATGGCCACTGTTACATCAATCGGAAGGCGGGCCGAGCTTACATGTTACAGCAGTGTGTAAATGCGAAAGCGCATTTCTTTATGTGGATGTAGGTGGGTCCTCTGTGCATGATGCACGGGTTTTCAAGCAGAGCGACCTTTATCGTCGTCGGCCGTAATGCTCTTTTTCGAGGCACTATATCATCGGCGACAAGGCATATCCGAGAATCAGCATGTCGATGTCGCTCTTCAAACGCACACACAACAGGCTGGCTGAGAAAAGGATCTTCCAAATAGCTTAAGCAGCAGTAGGGCCGAGATAGAGCCGATTTCCACCGTATCACGACTTGCTGATGGATAGTTATTATAATTGTGAGCAGATGTGTACCTGCATACAAATCTCTGCGGAAAACTAGTTGACGCGTGAAGTCGAGAGCCGAGCG